>QVOA01008134.1:0-57176 GCA_014825685.1 Pseudomyrmex cubaensis | reverse complement strand
TATATATATATATATATATATATATATATATATATATATATATATACAGAATGTCTGAAAAATGTTGACACAGTGAAGATAGATTGAAGTTAAAAGAAGATAGATTGAGTCAGTCCGAACAGAAAAGTCATGTAGCATTTTGCAGAATTCGCAGTTCTTGAGTGATTAATTAATACATGCGACCCAATGAGCGCGTGAGAAGAAATGGTCCGGACTCTGTAGGCGTGTATGATGTTTAGTTGCAAAGAAAAATGGTTCACTTCATGCAATCTCCTAACAGCAAGAGGCGGAGCGAACAAGCAAGTGGCGTGTGACACACAACTTCTTGCGATCAGCTGATTTTCACAACTGAAACACGTCCACTGAATCCGGACCATCGCTTTCCACGCGCTCATTGGGTCACATATATTAATTAATCACTCGATAACTATTGCGAATTTTATAAAATAGTAAATGACTTTTCAGATTGACTCTATCTTCACACTTCGGTTTGGTCAACATTTTTCACTCTGTATATAATCGTTTATAACAAACGCACGGTGTATACACAAGTATATACAAATTACCAAATAATGCACACTTTTTTTACACACACCGAAAGTCACGCGAATCTTTTTTCGTGATCCTTGATAAGACGCAGCGATAAAGTCAAACCTAATTTTCTGGCGCGGAATAGCTAGTACGGGACCGGCGAGACTGTCGAGAAGTAATGCCGAAAAGATTGCCTTGGATAACACAAAAAAAAAAAAAAAACGAACGTCGTGAACGTTAATTAGGAAGATTTCACTTAGAAATTTAAGTTTCCTAATTACATGATAATGACGTCGTGTTATCGAGCACCCACGCGTTAGAACACATTTGCACTCTATCCCGTGACCTCCTTCAGTTTATAGGATAAGTTCCGGAGAGACCGATGCACACACATCACCCGCGGATCTTCGCGCGAGAACTTGTATTTACGTTTATATCGCGCCATTTTGACGACAATGTCGCGAATGTCGGGTAATGGCGGGGCGGTTCGTACAAGGCACATCGAATCTCGTAATCTCGTAGTAAATAGCTGCATATACTCCTCGTTACCGAGACTGTATTTTGCTCGTTTTGAAGAAGTCGCCATGCACGCCATAACGCATTGTCGTATTTCAATGTATAGTCGTATTTGCGTTATTTCAAGCACACACAGGTAATATAAAAGAAATAACACATCGCAACAAATCGTTTAAATGTTATTTCACGACAAACTGTGCCAGCGCGAAATTATGCGCAAGAAAAATCCGTCGGTCACGATCATCGATTATAAATAGCGGTCGCGCCCAGTGTCTTCGTTCTATCGAAACACGCGGAGCGGAAAAAGAACCGGCGCGGGGAAAGACCATCCCGACAAAACGAAGAAAAAAGCAATGATAGATACGGGATGAAGGATGCAGAAACGAATCATGACGGGGGAGGAAGAGAAAGAGAAGAAGACGGACAAAAAGCATTGGGAAGGAGAGTGTGAGAGGAAAGAAGAGAAGGGTTATGCCTCCGAAAGAGTTATGCCTCCGGTATAGATTAGGGATATTTATGGACCAGTAAATCAGATATACCGTGTCCTCCTCTCTCTCTCTCTCTTCTCCGCGCGTCCTCGCACAATGCGCAATTCTATTCAAGTAAGTCTCCGTGTTCAGAAGTTTTTTTCTTTTAAACGGGGGGAGGAGGGAGGAAAGACAACGCGAGATAACGGAGAGAGATGGACGAAAGTTGTAATAAACTAGCTAATAAACACTAATGCAGAAGAAAGTTCGTAAATGAAGTCCGCCGTCCATCAGATATTATAACGATCCTATCCTGTAATAAAACGTCTGCGTCTCTTCGCCCGTCTCGAAGCAAAATTTTAATTACGCGCATAACGTCGCGAGACGCGACGCCTAGTTCTTTTTTCTTTCGCGCGACATTCGACTCCTCTTCGCTCTCCTCTTGTTCTTCAGCAAAAGTTTCCCGACGCGCATCTCTCTCACCGGCTGCAAATTCCTATTTCACAGATAACTTCCATAACGTCACGCGCTATCGTGCCTTTTCTCTTAGTTTACTCGGTCTCACTGTCGACGAATGAACGAACGAACGAACGAACGAACGAAGGGAGGAAGGAAGGAAACAAGCAAGCGAGCAAAGGAATAAAGCCGAGATAAGGAGAAAAATAAACGTGAGGTGAAAAGACGGAGAGGCGTGAGAAAAGATTCGAATCTCGAGAGAGAGAGAGCGAGAAAGAAAGAAAAGAAATTTCCGCATGGCAAACGGACGAGCAGGTTGATGAGGAACGAAGCGGCAAAGATACGAAGGAACGGGCCGAGGAACGGGCGAAGGAAAAACGAGCGGGTGGGACTTGCACGCTTATTATGTAAAGAGGACGTAGCTTTTTTCTCGCGCGCGCGTTCCCGTTCGTTTTATTCTTCATTCAAAAGCTCTTTGAATTAATATTGCATTATGCGATAACGCGCGAGCCGGCCGAGTAACATTCGGCTTATTACGCCTCGGCCGTTTTGCGAAATGTCCGCTAATGTAAGGACGCGCGCTAATTCGTAACAACACGCGTACAACAGTGGCCGTCGAATTATAACGCGCGCGTTCTTGCGATTCGTACACGGCGACTGGAATCGTCCAAGAAAAAACATACTGTAAATTTTTTTTTCCTCCCCTTCGATTTTTGAGAAAAAGCGACCACAACGCACACCCTTCGTCGCGTAAACGAAAATAATTGCAAAAAAACAGTAAAAAAAAAAAAAAAAAAAAAAAGACAGAATAGAGGCAAGTAAAAGCTTAGTGAGTTACCGGAAACGAGCGCGCGCGCGCGTTCGGACAGCGCAAAGCAACGAAACAAACATACGCCGGAACTCTTCAAACAATATCATCCGGTACACGCAATATCCACGCCTGCGGCGAAATCGTATTATCTGCATGCGTGCGAACGCAAAGGCAAAATAACGCGGCGGCAATGGCAGGTAAATACTGGCGATAGCTTCACGTGAATTGTCCGGAATTTGAGTACGGCCGTATATATACATATACACATATACGTGCAATTGAAATTTAATCTACACGGGACTTCACCTCAAAAGCCGTTGTATACACCATAACGGTGTACCGATGGATAATAATTCATCCAGAAGATCTGTCAATAAAAAGAATAGCGCGCACACCATGCGATATTAATAATATCGCATGCGTGCGTGCGAAAAATTGAAGAAAATCGACGGCAAAATAAGAACATGTGAAACGACGACATCGGAGATTTTTTCATCTCCGTCAGATACGAGCGAATAAAAAATTCGAATGTGTATTGTAAGAAATTGTTCAATGATTTTCACTGAAGGCTGATTAATTAGACACCACTGATTATGAAGCACAGTAATTAAAAATATTTTATTACGCTCCAACTTGATAGCGCGGTTACAATTGCCAAGAAACTGTTCGCTCGGCTGCTCGCGAACGATTCCCCGTGCTCGCAATCCATCGGCACTTGTTTTCTTACAAATCGGGAAAATTCAGCCCGACTGCTCGCGAGCGGTGTTTACCGGTAGCACGTCACGCAAAAAATGTACAACCGTTACCTGTATGAACTTCTAGAGAATTTTCCTTACAGTATATATCGAAAATGTAGACGGTAGGCAAGATCCTCGTGTTGCACATTTATCTTTCGGCATCGACCGGTGAAGGATCCTGTAAAGGATCTGATGCGAAATTAACGTGATCGTTATCCTAACGCGAGGTCGCAACGTACGAGATCGATATTGGTGTCCGGTGATTAAAAGCGAAAGTCTGATATGCGGGTTTTAGCTAATAGGAAAGAGTGACGTCGTGTGAACGCAACATCGCCATTCGAAGCGCGATTTTTTTTTCTATCGAACAGCCGATTGACGTTTATTGTGTATCGACTCACGCGCTCTCTAAATTGCTTTTCTTCCGAATGAATAAAATATCTCATCAATAATTGAGATCTTTATGTATTGATCTCGATGAAGATCTCGTCGGACTTACTGAAGAGTTAATGCCGGTTTACGCCATGTAATCGACCGACGACGATATCCATCTGCAATCTATTACGATCAATCTACATTAGGAAATCTCGCGAACGGACATATGTGTATGTCGCGTGCGTGTCAGCTTGTTTCAAAACGATTTGTCACGTCGCGTCGAGTCATTTCACGTCAGATTCATCGTTCCGCAAGAACCGATCCGTGTGAGAACTAATGACACTTCAGTCTCAGGCGTTTCCGATCAGTGCGGAGTCAATGCACAGAGGATAATTTTTTCTTACAAGCTATACATTATAAGTAGCGTAGAAATATTGCATAATATATTGAGAGAGAAAGAGATAGAAAGAGAGAGAGAAATTTTCTCATAAACAGTTAAATATAAAATATATTAAGAGAGAACAGCATTTCTCCGACTATTTTACGTTGAAATTCCCCGAGAGATTATTAGTTCCAGATATATTCCGAGAAATCACGATTCCGTGTTTGGCTGCGACGCAGAGTCCCCGACCGGCATTAATCCCAGCGTTTTCACCGTGTTCGCCGCCATTGTCGTCGTTGGCACCGACCACCGACGGCATCGTCGAGCAACGTCAAAGAGAACCCTTCTAACGGCCGGCGTTCATCGATCTGTTCATTAACGACCTAATTAGCCACACGGCCTGATTACTCAACCTCAAACTATCAGCTCAAGTTTGCCGACTAAGCAGTCGCGCACGACGCGCGGCGCCAAACGTCGTTAAGGAACGCGGATGACTTAACCGACGTGAAAAGAAGGCGAATCTTTGATTCTCGGATTGTCACCCTCCGGATATATCATTATCGCGAATGCAAGGCAGATCGAATCAATCAATTCTTTTCTCCCTTCGTCTCTCCCGATCTATTTTTTTTCTCCGTCTATCTATCCATCCATTCATCCCTCCCTATAGGTCGCCGGGATATTCCATTACTATAGAAAGTCTGTCTGACACTCGAGTTTCTCATCTCTCGGAAACATTTCATTAGAAATTCTTCCCTTCCAGATGTTCGAGTAACTTGGAAAATTCCTCTCCCGCCTACATTCGACGATGATGCAAATTATCTTCCATAAGTCCGACTGATCGGCAACTTAGAAGAAAAAAAACCTTTGAATTCGAAAACAAAGCGCTGAATTGGTTTTAATCTCCATCCCCCGCGAGAGAGCGAAACGCGATCTTCTTTCCCGTTGGGACTTGTGCGTGTTAAAGACAGGTAAACAAGTGTGTTAAAATCGCATAGTGTTTATGCGATTATGGTGTAACATCGCGATGTGTAGATGCGCGCGCGAATTGAATGCTATATCGCGCGCGAAACGTTTTTTAACGTGTGATATTTGTTGTGTGCGAAATAAAGAGTATATCGTATGAAATAATATCTCTCTGTGCACGTGGTGTATCTGCCGATGTGGAAAATGTACGATATTTGTTCCCAACAGAAGAAATCAATGGAAGTATCGAAACGTTGTGCCGCGCGCGATAACGTTGCGCATTGCTTACAAACGCTCTTATTTCCCGCGTTATTTCTCATATTATCCGACGCTTTTACATCGACATCAAAAGGCGCAAGTATATCCCCGTGTATTTCTCACTGGACTGCAAGCCTGTCCCCGTGGGACCATTAATACCGCTCGTAACGGTTCCCTCAACAATTTCGCGCGCACGCCACTCTGTTTGTTTTCTTCCGATTTTAATATTAATAAGTCCCTTACGTAACAAGTTCATAGATATTTATGAGCGTACATATCTTCCCCGTCGTCGTCTCTCTTCTCTTTCCATCTTTTCCGTCGGCAAACACATCCGCGATTACGCTTTCAAAGACGAACAATCTGTAATTTTACGGGGCAAATGTTGCCGCTATAATTTATCGCGCCGCGAGTTTACGGCTTAATTTTGTAAGCGAAACTACCTCCATTAAATGGCGTCTTGCCGGGAAAATGTGGCAAGTGAGTTGCGATCCGAATGATGAAATTTAAGCGTCGAACGTTTAGCATGACCAGAGAGCGTGAGCCCCGAGATAGCGCGCGATAATCATTCTCGTTTGTTTAATGCTCGTTTTGTTATTATTTCGATCGACGATTTTTTTAGATTAAAACTTCGAAAAAACTCGCTAATTATGAGCGACTGTATATAGCGATGTTAATTTACTCTGATGTAACTGACAGCAACCGGCCGTTATTGTATCAGAGATACGGCACGGAAGCTTTTACCAGGAAACGACCCGATTACAACGATGGGCTTCACCGGGTTGATTTTCCAGCGACCTGTAGCGAAACACTTTATATCAGATCGATAACAATATTGTGCGATTACACTTTACTTTGCGAGAAAAAAACTATCTGATTTAATTTCCTCAAAATTTTTTTAAGTCGGCTCAAAACTTTACATAAATTTACTCCGACAATATTACGTCACAGTACACGTGGCAGTGACTTTTGTGATCATCAGATTAGTTTCTTCTTTCAAATTTAATTCTTGCGTAAAAAAAGAAGCTAAAAAAAGGGGATGAGACAAAATTCTGTAATCCGACGTGAAAGACATATTTAATCGAATAACTCGGAATATCGCCTTTCATTCTTATCTCCCGGCATATTTATAGTTCAATGACGCGGCGGATATTTACAACGTTTTTTTCCTCCTATCCTACTAACATCATTCCACGGTTTTCAGAGGCAAAAATATTACTGGCGCGGAAGCATCGGGCTCGTAAATATTAGTTTTATATATCGAACTGTGTTCGTCGTGGAGCACGAAAACCAGAAATTTCCTGGTAGCAATACCGCAATTTTCGAAGGCTATCAAATAATCGAGCCATTGTTATACCTATCGAGAGCTGCAGTCATAAACATTGATGCTTTTCGATTTATCACGTGAACTCTCTTTGCACCGAAACTTTTCCCGTCTTTTCACCGTGTCGTGTACGAACATATGTGCGCGAACAATTTGTGCGAAATACGCGCGGTGTTGATTTCATGTAAACGCGATTAAGCATCGTCTCGAACACAACAAACAACGGAGCAACGTATTTCTAAAACTTCCGAAGTGATCAATCATCACCGAGTTTCTTAATTATTCCGTAACTCCACTTAATGAGTACAATGAACGATGCAGAACGATGCCCTGAATGCAAAAATTACTTATCGACTTATCGTGTCTTCTCTCCTTTCACTCTCTCTCTCTCTCTCTCTATTTTTTCTTTGTTTTTTCGTTATTTATACTCACTTATTGTTTATTTGTTTATATTTATTTTTAATTTTATTTTTCATATTATTTTTAATCTTGTTAATTTCTTGCGGTTGAGAATATCTTTCCAGAGCGCTGTATAACTAAAACTTATCTAATCTAATCTAATCCCTCTCTTTTGTCGCCACGTTCCTTCCAAGTTTCGCAATCGTGTGTAACACAACGGAACATCTCTACGGACTTTGTTACTACAGATATATGTGTATACAAATAATTACTCTCTAGCTATGAAAGTGACGACTCAATTACATAACGTTAGACCGTGACATGGGCGATATAATATTTTATTTTCGGGAGCTTCTAAAATTAGCATAACCCGAGGTATATAACACACGCGACATAAATCGAGATCGATCGAAGGGCCCGTAATTCCCCGAAATCGGGAAATAATTTATGGCTCAACGTTGCAACGTTGAATAAAAAGTAGGGGGCGAGCCGAACTATCATAGAGGAGGAGAGAACGGACACGTTCCGATAAGATCACAAATGGCCACCATTTTATGTGCGGAGGTCTTTCTTCTTCGTCCTGCGCTCGAGCACTTGTCGGCTGATGCGGCTCGCAAATTGAATTAATGATGGCAATTCGCCACGTATCACCGGCACAGCCGTTTTTCGTCTACGTCAACGATAACGATCGCGACGCTTCTGTGTATTACTGAAATAATTTCGATCGGTCCCTCCCTTTGGGTTCTATTAGCCGAGCGCCATTATTCAAATTATTCTATTAGTTCTATTACTATTTTTGAAAATGGTACGATTTCATGCATGTTAAGTATGTGCGTACAGGTACGTACGAAATGTGCGCGCATATAAATCATTTAATCCTTCATATCGCGCAGTAAAACTACTCCAACGTGAAACATTTTCCGCGTTACAAACGAGATGCATGCATATCGAAAAGCATAGTGAAAAAAATATAGTGAATAATGTATTTGTTCTACGTAACAGAGAAAAAAAGAGAGAGGGAGAGAGAGAGAGAGAGAGAGAGAGAGAAAAGAAGAGAGAGAAACCAACTGCACGATTGTACTGCGTGTATATGTATTTAAAATAAATGCCACATAATGTGCGAGCTGCTCTATGAAATCTAACGCAGCATACTTCCGCGTGAAACGTGTTGTCTGTGCCACGAATATATACTATATATATATATGTATATGTCCAAAACTACGTGTTTTGTAAAACAAAATTAAAAGCGAAAAACATCTGTCGGAGATGGCAGCAATCCTAATTAGTTAGGATATGACGTATGGTGGTGCGCGCTACATTGTAACGAGAAAAAACGCGTGATATTTGACATACATTACGGAAAGAACGTTTGTAACTAAATTTCCATTTTGTAAACAATCTTATGAAGCATCACGACAGCTGTTTCGAATCCGGCGATTCGCGTCGCGTCAATTTTTTTTTTTTTTGTTTTGTTTTGGTCGGAATTAATTAAGCGCGTCGCGACCGCACGGAAATAACTCGGTGTTATCTATATATATGCATACCGGCGATTAATTAGCCCGCATTATACGTCCGGATATCATGGAAGTGGCAACAAATAACAAGGGATAATAATAAGAGACGCGTATTGCATTTTTATAATAGAACAATTGAAGATACGTGTTGGCTCACCGCCTCTGTTTTCTTCCTTTTTTTTTCTTTCTTTCTCTCTTTTGTCCTCTCTTTCTCTCTCTCTTGAAAAAGAGTTCAATATATTAAACTTTAATAAAAATTGAAAAGTTCCAACGTCAAGTCATAATTGCGCCGGGACGGCTGATATGCCTGCGAACGGGCACCAATCCTGCTTTCAAAGTGGATTTCACGCGTTTCTATTCGCATTAACGTAAACGGATTAACTCGTTTCGGTCGCGAAGTCGGACTTTCGCGCGAACGATTAAATTCTCGCACGAACGGGGGGGAAATGAGGAGCAAAGGGGGCCAAGTGCAAGCGTGCGAGAGAACAAGGGGAGGGAGAGGGAGACAGGAACGAAGGGAGAACGAAGAGGAGTGTTGCGAGATAGAGAGACTGCTGGTTACAAGACTGGAGAATCAGGAGGAAGAAAGACCTGAGAGAACGGAAGGAGAGACAAAGTGCGACGCGCGACTACCTTCGGGCGTTTCGAGGATAATTTGCATTATTCGCGTGGAAAGTTTCTCCCTTGGCGCGTTAATGGGTCTCTGGGACCTGAGATTCGGATATACCCCGTTTTCTTTTTCTCTTCTTCCGCCGGCTTCTCCACCGGCGCCCCAGCAGAACGAGCGGAAAAGAAGTGAAAATACGAATCCGCCGTGAGTATTCTCTATTTTGTCATTAGCAACGGCGCTGGCGGAGTAATGGATAATTGTATCGAAAGATAAAGTATTGAGATAAAGAGACAGAAAAGAGACAGAAAATTTTATAAGTTCCCGTTCATTAGTTTGCGTTTAATCGCGCATAAAAATGCGAAACGCGCACGTGTGCGAGAGAAAAACTGTTCAAAATTCAAGTTTTATAAATTTTGCGAAACGCGCGCGGATTCACACGACGCGTGCGAAATGTCGTTACACACACACACGCAAAACTGATAAATTAAAACTTTTCGTTGTTTAATTTTCAAACTTTCTTCTTACAATATTTAAATTTAGTAATAATATTATGACTGCACCGAGACTTTGCACTTTACATGCTGGGAAAAAAATGGCGATCAGGCGGTAGTTATCTTTCTCATCATCGCGCGGATGGAAAAATACGAGAATCCATCGTTCTCATAGTCGCGCGCGCTCGAGAAATGTGCGCACACTAACGCATCGGTTCGCAGTTAATCTCGGGGTTAAAAGTTAAACTCCAACTCCTTAATCTGACAGTATAAAGCCGTACTTGCAGAGATAAACTTCACCTCTTCGACCTCGCGCCCCGCGCGAGCCGAATAGCCTACGATCTCTCACGGGGGGAACATTTTTATGTAAATTTAATGGCTTTACTGGTGTAACGAGGGGAGTCAACTCGCGCTTTTGTACGAGCAAGAATGTAATACGACCAAGGACATTGTTAATATATATATATATATACACACACTTCTCTTCTTTAGCTTCTTGTTTAAACTTCATTGTATAAGAAACTATAACGAGTACACAATTTATCTCGTAATAAGATCCTCTTGATCTCGAGACGGGATTTTATTCTACTTTTGACTGCTTCTTCTTTTTTTTTCTCTCGTTGCTGTTCATTTTACTTACAAACAAACAAAAAATAAAACTATTCAAGAAGTTATCGAGTTTTGATATCAAATTTCGTTAACCGAGACAGTTCATTTACTTACGAGATCTTGCGCAAATATCGAGCGAAACATGTTTTCTCTTTCCTTTGTTATCAAGACAAAATTGTTTCGTTATTATGTACACGTGTATATTCACTTGTTGTATCGAGTAATACAAAGTTGCATGCAAATTGTGTAGACATTGCGATTCAACGATAAGAAAGGTACTTCCTTCCCATCAGCTATCTTCTCAGAGACACATTGACAGTCCTAACAACATTAAGCTACAAGAAATCAGCCAGTAGATTGCGACGCATTCTGGAACGCTTCCCTGGTCCTCTTGGAAGGAACACACACTCGGAAAAACGTCGAAAGGGTCGCGAGAGAACTCCCTTCGAGAACGAACATAATCGTGCCGGCACGATAGGAATAAGCATTCAGAGTGGTACCTTACACATCCGATATATCGATCCTGGCGGCTGATTGCTATCGAAAAACGTAGAATTTTCAGCGAAAACTCGGAAATGTTGCTGAAGGAGCGGCGCAAGCACACGGAGGCAAGAATTATCGGAAGGATACGAAAAAGGGAGGGAGGAAGGGAGAGGGAGGGATGGCTGATTAAATGCATACTCTAGTACTTCCAAGATTGACGCGAGATTTTGCGACGAAATTTTCGTTATTCCTCGAGCGAGCAACCGAACGTCGAACGTCTCTCTCTTTACAACAGGAATATAAAATCGAATTCTCGCAAAACAATTTCCATCACGGATATAATGCATTTCGTATAAGATAACGCGCGCGCGCACACGCGCGCTATTATTATTCGTCGTCGCGCGATATTATCGTTTCCTCGTCGTTTGCTTCGCGATTCACGATTCGCTCCAGGAACACCGTGAGTGCATTGCGAGCACCGTAAGCAGCGACTGCACACGACAGACATCGCCGGGAAATCACTCTCCTAGGTATAACGTGGCAATCCTGGATTTGCGGTCGATAACTGCGCGCGATATGGTGGCTCAATTACGGCAACTGCGAACTTTCGCCCCCAAGACGACATTTCGTAGCAACTTACGAGCGTATCGAGGGTAAGAGCTGCTGTGCTTGCTATGTATGTAACATGAGAGAGAATTCGCGATACAGCACGGCGCGATATGAGAAAAGGGCGCGCAACTACGACGAACGAGGATCGGTGAGAAAGCGCGATGTAAGACGGAGAAGATATTCCTTTCTCTCTCTCTCTCTCTCTCTTCCTCCCTCTTTATCTCTGGAATGAAGTTGCAAGTCAGACGCACATAGGCACGCGCGCACATCCCCCTCTCTATTGTGCCACCCCATTAAGCATTCGTTGCAGTGCGTCGTTATAAAGCAAGATATAATCCCCGAGACGCAGTAAACACCGAGTGAGTTAAACGAATGCGCGGATTGCATCCTCCTCTTCTGCCTTCCTAGGATGTCGCCGGGGATGGTGAAGACAAGTATAAACGTTTCACCGCCACGAGCGATGCTCGCGGGCGTGGAAAGTAATTTAAGGAGCGATCAAGCTGTCGCTGGCAATGCGGCTTACATCCAGCGCGACCCACGTTACGGCCGCGCTAGAGTAGAGATAACCAGACGGAGATCATGTACATACTTCCTTCTGAATAAATCGACGCTACTGGAGGTAATGAGGACACTCTCTCGTCGTGTCCGCGGGACTTATCGCGCGATCATTAGCTGCAAATTTTTTCAAAGCGATAAACATAATGCGGAAACGTTTCCTATACGTCTATTTCGATTGATATTTAATTGCGTTGCGAATGTTGAATATTAAGTTTCCAATTAAAAAACATCCGTTCGCACACGTTTCTGTTGGGAAAACGCGGAAAGAGAAATAATGGCGCGGATGGATTATAAGGATCAAAATTTCGCGTTTAAATTGACGATAATGAGAGGAAGGGACGATGAAGAGATCGTACAAGTGTTTCGTACCTTCTGGCGCGTCGAGAGAGAGAGAGAAAAAGAGAGAGAACGCCCCGCTCCGCCGAGATAGCTCCGCGAAACACTTTACAATTTATATTACACAGACTTGTAACGCGCGGACACCCTTCCTCGCGAGCAAGCGCCGTGAGATTTCTCTCTCTTCCCGCAAGATTTACTGGTAAAGTTGTTACTGCTGTTATAAAATATTTAATTAGTTGTCTTAATGCCGCTTATTTCTCTCGCCTCACCGAACTTTCGTGAAAACGCAACGAGAAACTGCGCAGCGGAATATATATATATATAGTTGATAAAACAAAAAGAAAAAAACAAGAATATTGTCTCTTCAGTTGCTTTAACGTTCACTGCAGTATTAAACGTTTTCATTATTACTCTGTTGCGTGTGTTTTTACATCCGCAAAGTTTTCATTCCAGTCGGTTGCAGTTAGTCAATTTCAAACAGCTTAAATTCAATAGCCAATTATTTCGCTCGACATTTGTCAATTTTGCGAATAGTAATTTTCGGCCTCGCATTCACCGTTGAATATTATTACCAATAACGTCGCGGTACTGTTATATAATTGAGCGGAACGTTTAAAGTGCAAATATTGCTGCGAGCTATGCCGATATACACGTCGACACGCACGTATGTCGGCGGCGCCGCGCGAGCATGTCGTCGTTGCGTAAAATAATCCCGATAGTAATATTTCGCCGATATGTAATATGTATCAAAAGGTAAAACAATAATTAGAATCAAGTCGTAACCACCGTGAAACGGATGAACGCGAGAACGCCATCGCAGCGCGAGCTGATTGGAATTTTAGTACAGAGTGATAGAGACTGGCACCAGTACAGTGGCAGCTCCTGTTTCTCCAATTAAGTTTCCCGGATGTAAATCGGGTTAAGGGAATTCTGTAACGCGCGCGCGCGCGCGTCGTCGGCAGGATTCATTCGCACAGAGAGAACACGAACGGCAATTGTTGAGGAAACCGTTAATATTAGTGGGGGATCTTTAAATGAGAGTCGCATCTGGAATGTTTTGCGAAACACGTCGCGCAGATGTGTGTGTGTGTATCTGTCTAAGAATAAACTTAGTAACCGCGCGATCCGTAAAAAAAAAACCGGAATTTTCCAAGTCAAATTCGGAGGGTGTATCGATCAGAAAGATTGGACCGCGAGACAAAAATGAGGCGTCACAAAGATTAAACTCGTCGGGATTAAGCGTGTATATATATATGTATATATATATATACACACATATATATTATATAAGACGCGCGCGACTCGCCTCCCTCCGAGAAGTAAACGCGGATAAAAACTCATCAAAGTTCGCGCCAGCCAGCAAACTGACGCCATTAGAAGTAATTTATCATTTAAAAGTGGCCCGTTCTTGCCGCCACGCTCAGCAAGCTGCGACATATGCGGTATTAACTTTCTTATGACAGGGATCCTCTTGACCCGTTTTCACCTTACGTGGGGCGCGCACAGCGTAGCGACGAGGCGCATCCTGCGCACAAGCCGGTTTGGCGCGCGTCACGTACGAACGTAACGACCGTATTATAATACAGGAGCATTTATATCCCCGACACCCCATCGCGCAAATAAGCCGTATGTAATTCCCTTCTAATCGCCCGAAAATACAGTCATCGCGTTAATAATCGACGGCGGCAACAAATATAAATTGCATCACTTTAAATTTGTCATTTAATTTAACAATATATTCAAATAGGATTTAACCAGTATATATATTAGCCGATTATTTGCGCCGAACGCAGTCATCCTATCAGCCGTATAAAGAAACAATTGCGCGGCGGTGGTTACACGCAATGAATAAATTCAATCCGTTCGCGATACAGCGGTGCGCGCGCGCGCCCGACCGGCGCGTTATACGCTCTGTTCCACTAAAACGAATGGCTCTCACAAATCTCGTTTATTAATGCAGATAGAAAAGTGTTTCTCCCACTAATGTTGAGACGAGCCGCAAGCGTGAAAATGCAAATCACGGAAGGGGGATATTATATAGCTGGATATCTCGTCTTAGTTTCCGCTTTAAAATATTTTCACGAGTATAAGAGAAATGTAATGAAAATCTGGATGAGCGATAAAACTGCTGCTGCTGCTGAGGAGGAGCGAACTTATTTTAGCGGATGCCATATTGTAGGGAAACTCGCGAGAGTATTTCATATCCTGTAACTGCCAAGTGGCGAATATTGCACTGTTATTGGTAATATAAGTGGACGATATCTTTCTCTCTCCCTTTCTTTCTCTTTATCTATCTGTATCTATAAAATATATATACATATATATAAACGCCGTCATAAAGCCACAATTATTTCCACGTAAAGGAAAGCTCCGGGATGACAAAATCATTTGCGGATAACCTATCAATTTTTACGCGCACCGTACGTACAGATACTTTTTTATCATTCCTGAAAATATACACTTATCTGTATATAATGAGTGCTAAATATTACATAAATATTTCAATAATATTTTAATTGCAATCTAATTTCTCCGAAATCGAATATACATTAGCACGTAATAAATTGCAAATTTTTGATGGCAAGTATGGGGTATATTTATCATATATGACTCAATTACCGCGAATTCTGACGAACAATCGCGACGAGAGACCGCGGAGTAACGTCCGGGACGTGACCTTAAATCGCGCTAATTAAAAGCATCGGAAGCGCGATCAGGAAGCGATCCCACGAGCGCTCGTTATACGCACGTAGGATAATAACACGCGATTACAGCACTAACGCGCCCACGTTGAAGTATGCGGCGTTATCGGAAAATATGTAAATCAGCGTTATCGATTTGGCGCACTGGGAAATGCAAACGCGCGCTAATAAACCTTACGCACATGAGCGTGTTAATTATCGATCACAATGCTATCGATGTGTGTGTATGTGTGTTAACTCACTTGTTTTGTGTACGGCCGCAAACACTCTGAGTTATCCCGCGAGGTGCCCTCCGAAAAATGTGTTTTCGCACGCCTTATTTTCGACGCCTCGCTGCTTCTTTTTCCCCCTCGTCGGTCGCCGAATCACTCGCTCCCCTCCGTTCTCCTCTTCATGCAATTTCACCAAAATTGATTCTGTCAGAATCACAAATCTCCCCCTCTATTATTGACACCTTCCGTTATGAAAAGAAAAGTCTTATATTGAGGCTAATACGGCTGTTCCTCTCACCCCTCGTTCTCCTTCATTGTCGCTTATAAACGGGCTAAATCATACAATTATTTACTTCCTCTCGGATCGTGCTTATGATTCGCTCACGCTGTCATCATCACTGCGAAACCGAATCTGTCCCGCGGCAACGCCAGCATTTCGGGATTATCGCTTCAAGTAGTAATAGTCATTCACGGTCCGCCGATACGAGTATCCTGTCAGATAGCGTGCGATACATCTGCACGAGCTAGGACGGGGAGGGGAGGGTCACTACAGGAGGGAAACTATCGTTCGGCCGGGAGTAATCGCGTGGAATCACAGCTCGATGTGTCGAAACAATAATCCCCGCGAAACATCGCCCGATTTACAATCTCACGAAAACGTCAATTGTCCGGAACACGGCTTAGAAACTGTTTTTCATACGCAATTGATTTGAAGTCGAATACGTCAGCGAGCGTTATTACGTTCGCAACCGATAATAACTTTTGCAGTTATCATTTTATACGTTGCATATGCAAATGTAATATGTATTTCGGAACTAAGAGAGGAAATAACGTAACTATGACGTTACGCGTGAGTTTTAATATTATTGAATAACCTAAAAACCAGAAAAAAGACCTGTCTATTAGTTAGATGGAATATGAAAATCCTCGCTCGGATTCTGAACGAAGCACGTTAAATGTGTATCGGGAACTGTCGGGCTAACGATTGTTTACAGTATCAATGTTTTGCAAACAGTAGCGGCTCTCCGAACTAAATGTTATTGAATCTGACAAATCCTGCAAGAAAATTCAATTAAACTGAACGTGATAAAAATGTAAGAATTTACACTGTTGTCTTTAAAAAAATAAATCACATCGCTTATCATACATACACACACACACATAGATAAATATACAAATTTAAAAAGAAAATAAGTAGATAATTGTCTTCCTTGTCAGTAAATAGTCGCGCGAGATTTAAATATAATGAAGATTAACTTTTTATCGATATTCGTCGAACTAACTGCAGCTCTCTCATAAAAAATCTATCGCAATCTGGCGCAGAAAAATTCTTTGCATTTATAATGTCGATCTCGTTGAGCCTTCGATGGCGCGAATTACGTCATAAAGCTCATGTAACCTCCGAACGCGTAATTTGATGTGCATTTAGTTATTTTTTTTTCTTCTTCTTCTTTTTTCTTTTCTATCTTTCCTCTCTTTGTTCCCCTCGACCGAACCAGGTAACACCGCGAAGGGCGGGGACCGAACGTGTCCCACTTTTGTGGTGGCCAGTACAGTTTTTTAATCCGAGCTAACAACGTGACACAAGTTAACTGCGCGGTAAGATTACGTTCGCGATGTTATACATAGAAAGCTCGTCGAATACATGCACGTTCAATTTTTTGTTATAAAAATTTCATTTTCTCCACCGTCTCTCATCCATTTATAATTTCCAGATAAATATTTTTGCGTTGAAAAAACTATATATAATTTTTTTGTAAAATATTTCTGTTTAATTTTGTTTAATGTCGCGCATAAATAAATAATTGTATGTATAACAACGCTTTATTCGACATCAAAAACTTTTCGAGGAATATACGAGTATCAGACGTAATATTGAGGATCCCGAACGAAGTTACGAACTTGTAAAATCGTATTAAGTTTTAGATATTATTTAGATATTATCTTGTAAACAGAATTCCTTCAGAAATTCTCTCTCGTTCAGCTTTTTGTCTCCGTCTTTCCGATGTGAAACGCGCGCGTAACACATCGTAAGAATTTTATGTTCGTAGATGAAAGATACAAAACCAGAATAAAAAGAAAAAAAAAGAGGAATACTCGGACTGTTACGTGTACCCCAGCGTTTCCAATTTTTATGATCACTCCACGAACCGCAGCAACCGATATCAAAAAAATATAAAGCGGGGTTAGCTCGAGATCGCGTGCGGAACTCGCGCGCGATTTATCTTCCTTTCTCTCGTGCACGATCACATGCCGCTGACAGATTCGAGGTCCGGAGCACTAAAATTTCACGGTGCTCGTTCATCGAGGATACACGTCCGAAAGCACCGCTTTTCAAATTTTTTTTCGTCCGTATGACGACATATGACGCGCATCACACATCACAGTGTGCCGCGCTCTTCGCACTATATATATGTGTAAAACAATTTTCCGTGTTTATTTCTTCAGTGACGTTTAATTGGTTATCGTCGCGACGAAAAATTATACGTATATATATATTTTGTAGGCGTATCGGAAACCACCGGGACAATTCGATAAATCTTTTAGTTGCCGAAGCAAGCGTGTATGTAGAAAATAAATATAATACGTCCGTCCGGAGCGATGCGCGCACGCGAGAAAAAAGCACGTCCACTTTCGCTCGCTCGAGTTCTTATGAATCGGTCCGTGGAAATGCTCTCCGCTCTCACCCGCTGCTCGTTAGAGCTTCGCCAATGGACTGCCAGGCGCCGCGGCAAAAGCTACGGCGCAACACGCCGACGCACCTACCCCTTGCAACCCCTACGGCTATCCCCGCTTTGCGGCAGCGACACCAGACCCACATATACTCGACGAGTTTTCCACTCGTTCTCCGCGCGCGAGAGCTTGTGCCTTTCACGACTCCGTAAAACATGTAACGTCGACAGAAAGAGAGAGACTATGTTTACCGCGGACGCGCGATTCTCGTGATCATCCTCGCGCGGCAGACACCTCGCGCGCCTCATTAAAATATCGCATTAATCTGTCAGCTAAAGATACCGGAGAAGTTACCGGAAAAATATACGTATATATTTACTTAACGTATTTATATTATTTAATGTAATTTATATTTTGTTAATACCAATCTGGCATCTATGGAGATATCGATTGCAACGAACAAAAAAAAAACAATATGAACTTTTATTACGTTCGAAGCAAATGCCTAGGAAATGTCAAAATTTCGATACGTAACGAAAGGGAACATATCTGTTTTATATTCCAGCAGCGCTCCAATTCAGCTGCTCATCAGTTTTTATTTTTCCCATTACTAACACACACACACACATAGAGAACATACCTAGTGTTACACGAATCGATCAAATGCGGGAGGATCGTCGTTCGCAAAAAAAAAAAAAAAGTTTTTTGATATTTGAATTGCGTATATGTAAACCATTTAGCGCAACACACAGTACGATGGTTGGTTTGGACAAAAACGAAAAGAACAATAACGAAACGCGAGGCTTTGAAGACCGTCGAAATTAAATGCGGACAAAGTGTGCTGACACTTGACGGTCCATTGCTCTATGGATATGGCGCATTTTGATTTAACCGCTGCAAACTGCCCGGCATGTCACCGACGACTCGGGGATATGACAGGTAATGTTGAAACACGAAAGAGGATAAATCTGATTTTAACCCGTTTCATATTTTCGCTCCTCCTCCTCCTCCTCCTCCTCCTCGTCCTCCTCTTCCTCCTGCGCGCGCTCTACCCTTCGATATTCAAATGCGTCAAATATTTTTATACCAATCGAAACATCCGTATGATCGTAGGTTGGTGTAGCTCAAAATTTGCATAATTATGCAATAACTGCGATGTCAGGTACCCTTCATCTCGCCACATCGAATGGCAGATTCCGGCGCGCGCGCGCCGCGAACAAATGAACGTATCGAGATATAAAATTCAGCACGTCAAAAATTATATACGCATCGCGGTCCTATTGATATAATTTAATTTTTCGGCACACTCTTTTTTTCTCCTCTGCGCGCGAGTTCAGTTTTGAACTAATTGCTTTTTTACTTGGCACTTGGAGTTGCCGTACACGGAGTGCGATTGTTGCAAATATTGTCTTTTCCCGGAGACATGTGCTTTGCACCTCTAAAAAATTTATGAAATTTAGACGAGATCCGTACATTTGCTCGAGATGCAGATCTGATTGATGGCCAGCATCGATCAAACCTTCCGCGCGCCCGCGCACGCAAATACACACATAGACACTCACGCACAAACTACATTGATTAACTTTATATATTAAATACTTCATCATTTTTTCGAAACATGTCGTCGAAACATTTCATCGATTTATTGTTGATTTCCCCAAAAAACCGAAAACATTTTTCTTTACTTTACATAATTTTCATTTTGCGTTTCATAGTTTTTTTGTTTTGTGGAATATCATGTCAAGATATATTTGATCTGATAACTTTCATCTTTGTACGACCGATATTTTTTAATGTGTGGTAAAATATAAAAAAAAACTCGTATATCTTAACCCTTTCGCGGACAGTAAAATTGGCGATTAGTATGTCACATCTGAAAGGACGTCGTGCCGTACTTTGTTCGCGTGAAGACGCCGTTTTTGTATTTTCGGGACTCTCTTACGCTCGTGTATAAATGCTATTTAATAAAAAGGATGATTTTGCGAATGCCGGATACAGCCGGCGTTAGTCCCTGCGGATCACTTTGTGAATGCCGGATATAGCCGGCATTAGGAGCAAAAGGGTTAAATACACCGATGCGCTCAATAAAATGATAAATATCATATCAATCATAAAGAAAAATGTTTCCACGTAAATAAAATTCTTAAGATCTTTATGCACACCGTTAGATGTAAAGAGATTTGACATTCGCATTAATTCACCACCATTACGATATCAGCGGAAAACCGATGCGATAAATCGACGCAAATGTTAATGGAATAGGCCGCAAGCGTATACAACGTCGTGCATGATGTCGAAATGTCGAGTACACTCGGCAATGAAGTTCAACTTGATTTCGAAAGTACAATACAATTATATCTTCTATGACACACACACACACGTACACACAGACATACACAACATACGCGCGAGGCTACCATTTTACATGCCAATTGTCTCTCGAAAATACATAACTGATACCATATTCTATCCTTCTGTGTGTATACGTATTGTATTACTATATTATCACAGAAGCGCGCGCGTGCTCATGCGTTGTCGGCAATAGCCCCATCAACATATCGTTACCTGTCTGTCGATAATCATCCTCGGCGCTGAGCGCAGTGCGGCCGCTCGTATCCGGACTTCCGTAATAATTGCATAATGTGCTAATAGCGCTCGTAAAATGATTACGCGTCATATGAAATGATTACACTCCGGTACAAGCGGCAATTGCACGATCGGCCCGGCGGCGGCTGCGAGTGGCGGAGGCGACACTTGGACAAAACGCCGCGCGCAAATCGCGCGTTAATAGGCAATATTATATATGTGTATGATGTTGTTATATACATACGTATACATATATATATACGTATATTACGCGCGTGTTTGCGCGCACGAGCGAGCAGAAAATTCATATCTCAGATGGAAGCTTATTCAATACCGGGATTGCTCTTTAAATGCGCGAGCGTAAATAAACTTTTCGTTATTTCATCGCGCGCGTGTGTGTTATTTTCATATAACGTTTTCGCGCGAGCGCGGACCGCGATTTTGCCAACATATTGCATTTTCCGTGAAAAGCTATGCTGGACACGTAATGGTGAAAAGCACGAATCGGAGCGTTGCGAACGCCTCACGGAATCATCGGAAGATGTAATGGACTGCAGGTGTGAGAAAACGTGACAGCGGGAAGCTGCAATAGCAGTTCCACCGGCTATATAAGATAGAAGATCGCTTCTCTATGTTATCCCTGCCGGGGGTGGAAAATGAGAAATATTCATGAGAGTGATGCCTGACAAATATATATAAGAAACTCGGACAATATATTTGTCGATATAATTGTGATGTAAGATGCAAGATATATATTGCGATATGCGCGAGATAGTGTGTGTGTGTGTGTGTATGTGTGTTACATCTCTCTCTGAGAAAATTGTTTTGCAAGTGCTTTTTTTGAATTTCAACCCCCTCGTTTCTATTTTTATACACACGTCTCGTGTGAAGTACGTTCTCGTATGCCGCAAAATAAAGCGCATAGAGTGATTGCATTCCCCGCGTCGCTTTATGTCAGGCTTTTCAGAAAAATAACTTGAAGCGCATACACACACGCGCACACATACACAGACAAAGCTTGCGCGCAAGCAATTGCAACCGTCGTAGAGAACGAGAAGAGGCGCGTAATGGTCGCACGTTGCACTCTAACAGAGCACAGTCTGTTTAATTAGCGAGCAAATTAAATGTTGGAAACGGCCACATCCGACATGGCTTCGCAATTAGAGGTATTATAAATTAATTATAACACCGTGTGACATAGTCAGTTTTGTGGGATTCAATCTCGGGAATGGGCTTGGCGTTGGCGAGCGAAATGGTTGCCAAACTTACCTCATTGCCGGCCGCTTACGACGCATTTCGTTATTTCGGAGCGGAAGAGCATATCTTAAATTACATGTGGATTAAGTGGCATGAAATTGGCTTGAAAACGTATAGGCGGCACGGAAGGATTCCAAACAAAAACTAACGTGAAAATAGAAATTCGCAATCGATCGACAACGACGATAAGTCTTTCTCGAGCAAAAAAACAAAAAGACAAGTTTTAGAAATATAATTACATAAACAAACGTGTATTGTAAAATAATCTAAACCATTTGAAAAATTTGAATACGCGGAAAATCACTTTCCAGATGTTAATTAACTTGAACTCGCGATATCGCGCGGACTGCATTCCTTGTAACCGAGTAAACGCGATTTGTATCCTTAACAAGCTATACAATCGGGCTCGGGTACGTAAATGCCGTAGAACGGGGTAACGTCTAAGATTCCCCCAGGGGGGGTGTCACGAATTGCCAGACAGAGCTTAGAAGTCTCGGGCAGAATAGAAACCGATTAAGCGAAACAACCGACTGACAGCACCTGTTGATACTTCGCCTAGTTCGCGGTGGCGAAGGTGTAGATTCTCACGAACGGCCGCACACGTATGTATAGGTGTAAGGTTCTCTGGCCGACGTTCGCGCGCGCACACATACACTTACGGCCGACGGACGACGACCGGGTCCAGTGATGTGGCCGTCGAGTGAAGACGCCGCCGGTTGAAAACGAGACTAACGTTCGCGGATTCAACGCGCGTCGGTGTCGGAAGATCCAATTTTGGAAACCGCGTCACGGTAAATTGAATCGAGGTAGACCCTGTTAATATTCGAGTTACGAACGCTATTATCCTTTGTTCGTGATTCAGCTTGTTACGTGCGTTCACTCCGCGTTTAAACGCACTTTGCATGCATTCCGCAAACTGTTTACGGACGTCTTCTGACGATTTCCCCATCTCTCTAATGTATTGTGTGTGTTGCACGCACATTTCCCTCAAGTTATCCCACTTTACACTCTCACGGTGTTCTGTACTTATGACAAGTATTAGCCTATTATATATCTTGTGAATCTCACGTGGTTACGTTAAAATAGTGAAGTCGTTCGCGTATCACAATAAATATTCATTATTGTTTACAAATGTTTCTTCTTCATCAACACACCGCGCAACATCGCAAACCTAACAGTTTTCGAAGATAAACTTAAAGGAAGGAGGAAATTTCGGTCTTGAGTCGAACTTCGAGAAAAGTCAAATATGGAGAACAAGGTCTTCTTTTAATTAATCTAATTCAACGAATTCTGACGTTGCTCTTCCGATATAATCCTAATTTGACATGTACTTATGGTAGTATTGAAGTGTTGAAACTTTAGGACTTCCGTGTGGGTCGGACTACCATAATTCCACATGAAACGAGTCGTACAGTCAATTAATGTACCGTGGAATATAGTTACGCGCTTAGCATGATTAACTTTTGATTAACTTTTGATTGCAATGAGCTTTACATCGTGTGTATATGTAAACCTTTTGGCCCAAAGATATTTATATGAAAACACGATGTTTAATCATCATAAATAATATACAAAATATTGCGGCAAGCAATTCAAAAAAAGAGTATGTAAATTCCGTTAAAACTCGTGAGTCAAACAGATTGTTTTTGAAATCCTTTTTGCACAAACTGAATTGAACACTAGGTACACACGCAGAATATTTTTCTTCATAGGTAGTAAAATGTATATAAAAAATATCAGCTGTTAATAACGTGTAAAATTAATTTTTCAATATGAGTTTTAATAAGAATTTTGATATATTTTGCACTTTTATAAAAAAAAAAAAAACACGCGCATAAAACACTTTTATTTTGCGTTCCAAACCTGATGTGTTTTCTTTAGCTTCGTTATATGTATAATTAATGAGGATTTTACACACATTATTTCATGCAAATATTGACGCGGAAAGATATGCTCTTACGCTATTCGCATAAAAATAATTTACGGGAAAATTAAGTGGAAAAATAACTTGTTTTTCATACACACACATTTCCAACATTGAAGAGAAACATACCGGCTGAATAAATCTGCATCACATAACCGTAAGATATAAATCATATAAAATAAACATATAATTTTGTAACGCGTATATATTTATTTTTTGTATATAAATAGTAAGTCACACACATTTTGTAATATAAAATACGCGATATAATATCCGTTTTAATTTGAATATATACATACACACAGTATAATGAATAATTATAATAATTACAATCAATATAATAAACAATTTTATACTTACCATACAGATAAAACTTAGTTTTATACACTTGAGATCAAACGATTCGCGAACGCTAGATCAGAAAAAAGAAGTCTTCCCTTTCACATGCGACCGTTTTTGTAATCTAATACAGTGATGTCTTTACCGTGTTGCGTAAGATGATAAACAATAGCCGATCGTTCGAATTCACGCAGTGATTGTGGCGTATATACGCGCGGCAGACGACAGCCTTCTTGTACGTATGACCAATTCCAAGTGGCATGTGCCATTTCTGCTGCAGAGCGCGCAAAATAAGAAGATGGAGAAAAGAAAATTTCTTCCGTCTTGTTAATTATATTATTTATAGCCGTGAGCTGTCATCTGTGTCATAACTATATGAGTATCAAGAAACACGGTGGTTGCCACAAGTTAGAGTCTCGTATTATTATTAATTGCGGAATGTACTTAAGCAAAACGCTGAATATCATACACTAAGGATGCATATATACACACACACACACACACACACACACACACACACACACACACACACACACGCGCGCGCGCGCGCGCGTACAAAAAAATCATTTGTTTTTATTAAAATCTTTATTTTCTGTGTTTCGTAGCGTTTTTCCTAAACAATAATTAACGTAACTTAACGTGAAATTATGATGTGAGAGAAAGAGAGGGAAAGAGAGAAAACTATAATGTTTGATATATTAGACTTATGAAAACTTTCACTCAAATTGGTGATGATACAAGTGTGGAGCAGATTTAAGATATACGCAGAGAATAATCCTAAGATTATAGATTGACAATGATAGAGAAAGAGAGAAAGAGAAAGAGAGAGAGAGAGAAAGAGAAAGAGAGACGACCGATCGATTAACAAAAAATTAATCGATCTCTCGATTGACCGAGTTGATACGCAATAGGTACGCAGACAGAGACATAAGTTAATTTATGGGTTTAGACTCGGGGGAGAGGGAACATCATTCACGTCGAGAAAGTAAACGGCATTCGAGAAGAACACGGTTTTTTTTTCGCAGAAAAAAGAAATCGGGCGATATGAAAAAACTTGACACGCTGTGTGAAAATAAGAAAAAAAAAAATTTTGATCGCAGTTTCTCTCGACGTGCACATGCTGCTTCGATCCGGAAGTCCATACCCTCGTCAGAGAAAATGTTATAATATGAGAGAGTTAAGTTATATCATATACTTAACACGATACACAAAGTCATATCCCGAGTATCAAATGGATACGATACCACGGTTCAAGCGAAACGAAGATTACACTTCTCGTTCTATCTTGATTACACAACACGGATATATAAGGTATAACCAGGTACACGTGGATATTAGAAATTTCCATATGTGTTTGTATCATGCTTTTATTTATCAGCCTTCAGTCATTTATTTATTGTTCCGCGTGAACCGGGTGCTCTCCCCTTAAACAAAAAGAAACATTTTGTCATTTACATCAATCAATCATTCGTTATTCACTTAATGCATAATGAACGGATATCCACATTGATGGTAAAAGTGGAACAAATGAATTGGAAGAGACTTTAGACGATTATTTTTGCCACAAATACATTTTGGAATTAGGTATATGTATATAAATATACATATATATATATATATATATATATATATATGAAAGATGGATACATATATCTATATTTAGAAATATATGTATATTTTAAGTATATTTTTATATACACATATACATAAATATATTTGATATACATATCCAGCTTTCCAATTGGCACTCTAATGCCTTCAATACAAAACGTTTACGAATCAATATTATAATGTTCTATATTCACAAGTGTATAGAAAGTCTCATTCAATGCGGATAAATTGCTCTAGTAGTTTTTTTTTCTTTTTTTTTTTATTCTCATGCTGTGAATCAAAGTCTCGCGTGAAAGGCATATTTCGTAAGAGTAATGTGGAAGAAAACAACATTCGTGTTCTACTTTTATCAGTCTTTAAATAGAAAGATTTATACTCTCTTCGATTACATATATATATACGTACATGTGTGTATATGTATGTAATCGAATGTTTTTGATGACACTCGATTACTGCATACAATCTAGAGATTCCACAGTTATATAACATTCGACTAATTCAAACCTGTACTTTTTAGGTTTTTTGTTTTTTATGCGCGCACGTTTTTTTTTTTTTTTTTTCGTCGAGATATTCATCCGCGAAACAAATCCCAATTACGCGGACTTTTATCGTCTCATTTTGTTTTACAAATCTCTCTCGTTCGTTAATCATATACTATTTCATTCACTAAAAGAGAGCCCAGTTTCACTATCTCCGATTAACTTAATCGGCCGATTATTCTGTTAGAATTGACCAATCGTATTGGTCGATTGGCCGAATTGGTCGATCATACCGATTGACGCTTAATCGGCCAATTAATCTGACTCAATCGGAGATTGTGAAACTCGCCCCCAATTTGAAAATGCAATTAATTTGAAGTAATGACAACATGTCGACTTTACATTCTGAAATTCCTGAAAAGCTCACGAATATCAACAAGAGAGTCGAATGTTGTGAGAAAACGAAGAGTCTTAACGATATTTGTAGCAAAAATATACATGTCATTGCTCCCCGCGATCGTACACGATTACATTACACAAAAAGAAAACTTAACAGACGATACGAAGAAAGTTTTGGCAAAGAAAAATAACGTTTAACGACGTCGAACAACCTCAGTACTCAGAGTCATACGGGTGCGGCTGTACAAATCGTGATACCCACTGACAACGAGCTCGATGATTGCATACCTATACTTAAGAATCTATTATTTATATGACGATACTGCTCATATCATTTGCTCACAAACGAGTTTTAAACTGTACCACGAACGAAAACTAGAGACCCACGCTACTCGATTCAATTATACCAATAATCATGTGTACTGATACATTGTACATGCGTTATTGCCAATAACATATGTACTGCTCCATCTCCATACGATTACTTTAGGCGTTTTCAGAATACACTCATTCGTTCTTATCAAGAGGCGGACACGGTACTTACACAGACACGTACTCTAACATATATATAATTCTTCTTTCAAAGTAACAAATATATCTGAAATAAAACTCGTTGAAATACAAATGGTCGTTAATCATTAATTGTATTATATTGTATTAATTTGTTGCTTGCATACTTGTTTGTTCTTAATAATATAACAAATCTTGAATTGTTGTTTGCTTTTACAAAAAATACAGTACAACGTTGTTACTCATAATTATATGAATATGATATGATATCGCAGAACTATATAATTCTCGACGTAGGAAGATGAAGCACAAGAAGGAACAGAATGTATATGTCCATGTGTGTCGTGTACGTGCATGTGTGTATATGAATTAGGACATTATGCATTTTTTTTTTTTTTTTATGTATGTATGTACGAAACATAATCGCATAAATGTTCAAAAAATGCAATACATATTCGAAGAGCATTACTGGTCAAAATAATTTCAACTCCGATAATTTAAACTTCAACGTTTTTCCAATACAAAAGAGATACACTTTTAACTATAGTTTTGTATATTTTATGAAAACATACATTCGTCGTGTGTATAATTGAGAGCGAAAAACTAGATTCACTAAAGTTAAAAATATTACGTTACCCGTTATTTAATTCTAATGGACAAATTCGCTTCAGAAGCGTATGCACAATATCATTTGGCCATTTTGCTTCTTATACAAACGACAATTGTTCATTTTATCGTATGTATATATAAAATTTGTCCGGGAAAATTTACCACTAAGTGGCTGTCAAACTCTAACATTCGCGCGCGGAACTGGCGATTCGTCAAAAAAACCAAAGTATTTTTTTTATATACATAAGAAATATATGAATTCTATTAATGTTTTAGTTTGCGCATCTCTTAATAAGAAAAAACTTAACGTTTTACAGCAAGTTTGGACAAAACACACAACCAAAACTTTAACCATTAATGCTTCTATTGCATATTTATTTCGTCCCCTGATAAAAAGACTCTAAAGAGTACTTGCATTATGTACATCTATACAACTCTCGAGAACTCTTATTCTTCTCGATCGAATATTACACAACAGGGTACACGTGTGATATACGTTACAGGACGTTTATATAAGCCGATATTACACCGATAATATCACAAGATAAAACGTAAATTTTTACTACTTTAACCCTTTGCAACTTCTATTTTTTTTTTCTTTTGCGTTTTAAGTTACATCTTAACACAAAATATAGACACTAGAAATTATTTCTATTTAAATAATTAGTTTGTACTAAGACAGAACATGAAACGGAACAAGCAAATGTCGTACGTCTTGATACTAATATTAATTCACAAAAACGGTTATTAACTAAACCGTTAAGTAGTCTTTAATAACCATGTTGCATGTCATCATTTGTACTGTTACAGAAGTAGAAAGGGTTAAAGAAGAAAATATGTGTATGCTCTTGTACACAAGCACCTACATATTAATATTTATTATCCTCATCTTTACTTTCTCTCTCTATGGAAAGAATGAATACTCGTATTGATTACTGCATTCCATACGATACACAAGCATAAGGCTCTACGTATTATCTAATGTACTAATGCTACGAAATATGCTATTTTTGCCGAATGTGTAAAAAAATATCGCATCTTGCGTCAGAGACCCCGACACATGATTACCGTTGATGTAGACAAAATTAGTTTTACGAAAAGTATTTAATTATACAAGTCGACAAAGTTTCTAGAAACTTCTTTGACTTCTTTTTGGTGTTCGTACTCTCTAGAGCCTCCGAGATAATACACAGCTACATTTTTTTATATCCTATTTAATATCGTTTTATTTCCAAATAGTTCTTGTTGAGAAACGCTTTGGTTGTGCGCTCGTGTGTAATTTTAAGTGAGAGAACGAGAGGGATATCACTTATACAGGTTATCTATAGAAAAGAATTTCAATAATGAAAGTAATATCTCCATTTTTTTTCTTAAAGAGATGCATTTTCATTACTGTCACTTTTTGTATTTGTTTAAATTAATTTATTTGTTTAATTTAAATTTATTTAAGCTACTAAATTTCATTCCATTGAATTGCACAGACCAATATGCTTTATAGAAAACAAAGTATAAAATGATAACTTAAAAATAAAACACTTAAAATTCTTTCCAGCACTGCTGTTACTTTAAACTTCTAAGCATAAATCTCCTCCCGTTAGAAAGACAGGAAGCACAGAATTGCGCAAACGCATCTTGAAGAATATTTATACTGTTTCGCACGTACAACATATGTATCTTTTCACAGAGTACTAAAATTAGTACGATATATACTAACGATTCGTATTCGTGAGATATAATTACCTCTAGATGAAAAGATACTTTACATTTGCCAATACAGTTCGCGATCGGATGATCGAAATGCTAAATGTGACTGAAAATATATGAATATAAAACCAAGGAATACGGCAGCTTCTTTAGCCATCAAAAGAATACGTTAGATTAATTCAATATCTTAAGTTACCTAGTTACTGTTGTGTTTGTGTATCAAATCATTATTATAATTATTTGTTGGGCACACATCGAATTAAAGTCTCAGCTGTAAGCACGTGTCATATTTTTCGATATTCGACATCGCTGTTTATTAGCCATCTTCCTTCGGCGGTGTGAACCAACCTGTCGAAACAAAAAACAGGCAATAATAATACGCGAGTGACAAGAAAATTTGAGTGTAACGTGAAATAAAGCGAATAAACGTTCACCATTTTTTTCGTGTATTTGTACAAGAGACTTGAATGATTGTTGGGCACGTGCCAAACTGTATTGACCTTGTCCACCGCATACTTTGCCAGCGCCACCTGATCCTTGAAATTGTATACGTGCTTTCCCCTTCACTAATGTAGCTGAAATCTGCATTATAACAGCTTCTACCGTGTACGCCGAACTCCATCCCTGTTTTGTAAGAAGTTCCATGCAGATAGCGCCTCCCACAAGAACGTATCCACCGGAAATTATGGGATGTACAACTCTTACAAATGGAGGTTCAAATGGGTAAGTTTCCTGCAATTATGAACTAGTGTTCCACTCAAGTTTTACACCAAAAATTTACTTAGCACAAGTCACAGGTATATATTTTCGAAAGATGTTTAAAGTCAACAATTCGCGGAGCAAAACCTCGAGATAAAAAGTAAAAAAACGTGATAACGTATCGTCACATTGGCTTTCACTTAGCGTTACTTTTATGTGCTTGGCGACTAGACACTATGTATCGCGTCTTTAGATATATGTTATAATAGAGTTTTAAGAACTAGCATTTCCAATTAAATCAATCGGCCGATTAAGTTAATCGGAGATGCTAAAACTGCGGCCACAAATAAAAGTTTGTCACATAATGTACCTTAAAAATCATATTAAGCTGAATACTGTCTTTGCCCTCTTTTTCTTTCAGGAGAATGAGATCGCTATGAAGTGGTGAATCAGGATCGACACACATCAATCTAATATTCCATTCATACAAACTGTCATTTACTAGTTCTATGCTATACATTCCTGAAAAGAATATTATATATAAAGCATATGTAATTTGTGTGTCAATACTTATTAAAATCTACTGTTTAACTAAGATTATTTGAAACTCGGTAAGTGCTTCCAAAAATGAATGACCCTAATAACCATGACCTTGATACATGTTGCAGAAGTGAGGATACTGATTAACACATACGCTTTATCTTATATTGTTGACCTCATGTTTTTTCTTTCTTTTTTTTTTCTTTTTTTTTTTTCTTTTTTTTTTTTGAGATATGTACTTACATAAGTGTTAAAAAATTTAATCTTACCTATATATCCATTATTTTGTTCCTAATCAGCACCCTCACCTCTACAACACATATCAAGGTCATCAGAGCTATCTATCTTTATAAATTACTCGAAACTCTAAAAATTGTACCTTTTTTAAAGCTGTCACTTCGGTATATATCACGTAATTCTTTCATGAGTCTATCAGTGGCTTGCACACTTCCACAAACAGATCCTTTCAAATAATCTTGTCTCTGATTTTGTCTCAACCTTTCTAAAGTTGCAAGATGCTCCATATCCATTTCGTCACTCTACATTCCATTTTAAGATTAGAAATTGTAACACAAGGCAGACAGAGAGATAGAGAAAGAAATAACAGCAAACTGGTCATTCTTCTTTACCTTACTCTTAGCATTTGCATCTCCTTCATCCATATCCAAGTGAAGGTCTTCTTCAGTCTCACTCTCGTCTTCGTCGTCAATATCATCTACATCCTCGGCGTCCATTCTTTGCGCTACCGCTTCATTTGATCCTCCTAAACGTAAAGGATCTAAAGCAGTTCTGAGTCTTTCAACATCTGGCGGTTCTGGTAATGAATGTAGTCTGCACAGTTCTTTTAACAGAATTCCAACTTGGTTGATTACATGGTTGTCACGGCCTGTCGTGTTACTTAAAATTTGTACAGCATTGGTGACACTAGTTTCTTCCGATTCCGCGAACCAAACCGGTGGTGTTGAGGGATAAGTTTCCTACATGAAACATCAGCAATATTGATGCAGAGGAACAATTTCAACTTCTAATATAAATAACTCTAAATATAAGCCATTTAACTCTTTACAACAAAATAATGTGTATCCATTCAAACAGCACACAGCACATCTGAACTTAAGAAACTTGCACATATTTATCACGTATACACTTTTTGCCGACATCCCCGACTTGCTCAATGCTTCTAACTTGCTTCTTAGTGTAAAAAAACTCATCTCTTATTTAAACCAATAATTTGAACGATTCGTGATTGAATAACATTTGACGTGCGGAATTGCAACGGGCGCGAGCGCGAAACACCGGTAGAGATTTACAAGCGACTTCTCTTTGTCTGTTTCTTTCTCTTTGTTTCTCTCTTCTTCTTTGTCTTGACATTTTTACAATTGAAACTTTCGTAAGATCGCGGAAATAACGATCGCGAGAAAACGACGAACATCTCGTACGTTAGAAACATCCCGAAATTTCTCTCTACAGGTAATCCATCGATCTTTTATCTCGCTGTTAATTTACAAACGGTTCTCACGCGCCGCGAAAGGCACGATGTTAAAGGGGGAAAAAAAAATCGATCGCGTCGAAACGATCGAGGGAGCGAAGTGCATGTAATAAAGGTGCCGGCGCTCTCTTGACACGAAACAAATATTTGAGAATGTTATTGTTTCTTTGTCCATATCCGTCTGTACGTGCAGACACCTAGGAGAGTGTCGATCCGGAACGAGTGAACGAACGAATGGAATATACACATGTATGCACATCCATGCATACACATGCATACCCGTCACACGAATACATACACGTATACTCACTCACTCATATCCATACACATACACGCGTATAAGCTGGCGATTCTACAAAACGTCCTTCTGTCTCGCAAACACGTGGATAATTAACACTTACTGTGATATTGGCGTGTATTTCATACTTCTTCCCATTTTTACCGACAAATCTACAGCTGAGCTCGTCCACGCTCGCAGACATTATCTGAAACCTCTCATGGCTCTTGGGGAAGACGGATTCGAGCGTTTTGATTTCCTGCTTGAGAGTGTTCAGACAGGCCATTTGCGGAGCAACAAACAAGCAAGCGCGCGTGTGCTTTTATTACGGCGGGCAATTTACTTGGTCCAGGTGCGAGAACACGAACGAGGATATCTGAAGTGTGAGAAACACGACAATCCTGACAAATCCCGATGACTACCCGACAAAATGGCGACCCCGACTGAATGTTTCGGACAGTCTCGTGCGAGCTCGTTACACTTCGTCGTCGTGGCGCCACCGCTCTGCCGTTTTGTCAAACGTCATACAATGCGTGTGTGACGTAAATATTTTGAGGCTGCGGGTCAACGGGCTGCCGAAAAGTCAGCAAAGTTAAACACGAAATTTATATCGTTTTCATAATTTGTTCCTCAATGCGACGCGCAATTCCTCGTACTTTCAATCAGCGATCCTAAAAGCCAGCTGATGCTAAATGCGTTGTTCTTTGTATCGGAACAATGTTCGGCAAGTATACAACACGAGTACACTGACCATCGTTGAGACGTGATGAGAAAAAAGTTCTACGTATGTATTCCCCTTTCCTTTCGGCCGATGGTCATCGCTCGATTAAAGCGACAGTAGAAGGAAAACTTTTTTCCATTCACTGCTAGTCAGTGTACGACGTACTCTAATGCAAAATTCACTGTAATTTAAAAAGTTGAAATTAAAACGTTCTAAAATTATTGTAGTTTATTTTACTACTGCGTGACTCGAACTCGGAAATCATATTAAATCTTGAAATTATCTAAATTTTATCGATGAGTCACAAATCTTAACTTTAAAGAAATAGAAAATTCATTCCATTCTATTTACTAAACGTGCAAACAGAACCGCGCAAAAATATTTGAGGCTGCAATAGCATTTTTGAAGAAAAAACATTTTTACTAATTTCTCTTGACAATCTTTATACTACTTTGTATAAAATTATGTTTATAGTAATTATAATCTTTTCAAATATTTAATATTTTAAATAAAAAATTTATTAATTGTATTTTGAAACAAGGAATTTTCTTATACAAAAATGTTATTTTTTATAAAAATGTTAGATGTATTATTGGTTATTAAAAAACCAGTAAATGTTCAATTTTTTACACATACATTCTTGGTATTTAAACTTTGACAACAGTGGTTTTTATTCAGAGCATTATTTGAGTAATTGTAATAAACGTCATAAATATTGCTTATTTATAAAAATACATGTATAAAAGCGCAATTTTGAATATCTCAAAAATATAACAGACAAATGCATGAATTTTAACTTGAAATATATGTCATTACAAGAAATATAATTAGCAAAGTTGATGCAATTTGTATAACATATTGAGCTCAATAAATAAAATTCTTGAGAGTATAAACAAAAAGCGCGGAAGGAGCTTTTGCTCAAAATTTGTATGCACACATGATGGAAGTTTGATGGACATGTATCTAATAGATAACTAGTTATTATTGATTGTATCATGAATTTATTTGAAATATCTAGTCTTATATTTCTTATACTCTATACTCTCTATTATGTACAAATGATAATGAGATAAAGTATAAGATATACCGGGTTTCTTTTAACAAATGTTAACAAATAAACGCATTAATCTATTAAAAATGTTTTTTTTTTTTTTTTTTTTTTTTATGCAGCGCGCACAACATAGTTGTATAAAATAAAACAAAATGGTATGTATTCTCTTATTAATGTAGTTGCAAGTCATGTTTAAGCTTTTTGTAGCACTGAAAAATTTACATCGCGAAATAACGTAGTTCTCTTTTTCAAATATATACAATGACAAAACACATTTCTTCACACTTCTAGATATTAAAACTGTTTTATCTTTTATCTTTTTTCTTCTTAAAAATGTTAGATGTTATATTTATCTCGTATCTTTTTTATATTTTATTACAACTAATATTTACACACAAAAATCAAATAATGGACAGAAACAGATTTAATATGTAGAAATATGTGAACAATTATGTCAGTCACTGTAGAGAAAGAGAGTCGTGTATATGTTCTCTTATAAAATACAGCATTGTTCAATAATCATCATCAAAACTATCGTATTCATCTTTGTAAATGAGAGAAGTATAAAGCATATATATATATATATACATATAAAACTTCATACATATCACTTTGATGATAACTATAATCTTGCTGTATGTAATATGTATATACACACATAAATTAGAAAAGATTTTAAATTAAATAATAAATTTATATATTAATTAAATGGAATATTACCGCTCTCAAATTTTTTTTTTTTTTTTTTTTTTATCTTACCTCGCGCACGCACACGCGAATTCCTTCCATTTTGTTGAGTCATTTACAACAATAAGAGACACTAATACAGAATCTCTTAATAGCAATATAATATCTTCCGAATCTTGTAATACGACAAAATATTATTCATAAATAATAAAATACATTATATTTTCTACGATAAGATATTCAAACAATTTGCGTTATATATAGAAGACTCACGTTCGACGTGAATCCAGTCGTACTTATATCTTGTTTATATACACTTGTCCGCCATGTACATTTTCTTCGAGTTTTTTTTCTTATCCTAAAGATACTGTGAGTGTGTGACGAAAGTCGGTCTCTGATAATAACTATTCAATATTCCGTCTCGCATTGAGAAGAAATCAAATAGCATCTCAATATGCCTCCAATTAAAAGGGCATATCGTGCGCGTCTTGCGTTCTATTTATTGTAAATGAAAGTTAAACGACGGTTATCGAAGACTCGTTAAGAATTATTGGTAATGTTTCAAAATAATTTATTTAATTAAACAAACTTCGTATTTAGATAGACTGTGGAAGACTAATTTCAACGTGGTTTCGAATATCATAAGTGTTTCGCATCATTGAAAGTTAGTTAACATATCTTTTCGTGTTACACCCCACACATAAACAGTCTTCTACATAAGTGTGCAGTTTTGAACGCTTTTTAAACGCATAGAAATTTAAAATATCTATGAGATAGTTAGACGTGAGGAGGCCACATACAACTACGTAATTACTTATCATTAGCTTTAGCGCTCCGAGGAATTATTTCGTTTTTTCATTGTCCGTCTTTTAGGGACAGAGTCGTTTATCGAAAACTGTTACAGTTCGGAGTTCACAAATATTGCACTAAATATGAAACGTTTATCTGACGTAAATAAATATATATATATTATAATTTTCTCATACATTTTTACTGTTTTTTTTCTATAACTTTTATTTCGATTTCACGCATATAATTTTTTTTCTTCACACTTTCAGCGACTTTTCACGCTAACTCTATCATTAGATATACTTAGAGATGCAGAAATTACAAAATATAACGTTCAACTTATTAAATACTTAAGAAATACATACGTAACAAATTTTAGCACATACCGAAACTGGTCTTGTTAGATTACATAGATATAGGTTCTTTAAAGCAAAAGTTTAGATCATAGTTCAAAAGTACTAACACTGAAATACCAACGCAGAAACTAATATTAACTGGTATTAATTTTACTCGACAATATCAACTAATATAAATTTTGTCTTATCTCCTGTCAATTAAAAGTATTACAGTTTTATTAGATTAGTAAATAGATATATTAGAAATTATCGAGTTTCTTATAAATCAACATAGATACATTATCCTGTGCAGATGTGATAGACAAGATGTTGCTTACTGCAATCTTTTCATATTAAATAGGCATTTTCTCATTCTATTATTCTATTTAATACGTTCTCTTACACACCTGCACACTGCGATGCATATTTATTAAGCAACTGAAAACTAGAATTGTATTTGGGTATTAAATATATTCTAAACATTATAAAAATTCTTGTAACAAGATAATTAAACCACGTTCTTACATCTCATTCTTGTATCTCATTCTTGTATCTCAGTTAAATATTATGATATACATACTAGCAATAATATCTAGGAACTTGAAGAAGCATTGGCCGCGTTCAGCAGAACTCAGTGCTTAGTAAGCGTTTGTGCTTATTGTTTGCGATTGGCCTCCTGGATCTGTTACAGATCTATTACAGATGTAAAAATACATGCCAATGACAAAACAATCATTACAAAATGCTTACTTAAGCGCTCGGTCCCGCGGCCATTACTTCCATTTTTCAACACTTTTTCTTACTTTATATTCTCGCACGTAAGATGCAAAATAAGTTAATCAATCTGAATAACTTTATACACTACACTCTTATGCTTGCTTATTAATTGAATGATAGGCATCTTTTTTTTCCAAATTTTTTTTAACAGAATGTTTTTATCTCACGTACACAAGATATTGACATACGTAACAAAAATACTATAAAATATAGAATTTGAAAGAATAACATTCATTTTATTTTGTGTTTATCTGTAAGCTAAAGCCCGTATTACATTACAAGTGACTAGAAGTCGCCGGGTTGGGGTTACAATTAAGGGTTGCGGATCGACCAAGCGGAGCGAAGCAGCTTGCTGACCAGGTCGTCTTGGAATGGTCAAATAGCAGTTCGGAGTGTCCGCAACCTGTAGTGTAATACGGACTTGGCATTGTCCGTAATTGGTCTGATATATATTAATATTACCAAGAGATTTAGTTAAATTAGTTTTACATGAAGTCCACAAGTGATTGAAATTTTCTGTATAAAAGTAGCCTATCGTTTATTCCTTGTCCATCGTTAGATACAAATCCTTGCTGCGCTACGTTATCACTGGCAGTACTGAAAATCTGTAATACATAGTACGTGAACTATAGATTTTTATTTTCACGTTATTATCACACTGGCAATAACAACGAGACGCAGCTCTTCGGTCTTTTTTTACGACTTAATATAATAAAAATCGTTTTGATACACTCACTTTTTTTTAGCTTTATTTTACGAGTAATCAAGAAGCGCTTTTTGTGTAAGTAAAATTTGTTCGCACGAGTGACCGCTGACGATACCGAAAAGAGGATACTTGAGCTAGATTCACACTATAAATGTTATGGCAACATTGCGTCAAAATATTTTGTAACGTGTTATAGAGACAACACTATATTGTTACAAATCGTCATTGTTTAAAGCCCATGTGAACAAATTTGATGGTGCACGTTGACATGACGATGACGCGCTATAGTATGAATCAAACTTTATTTTACTTTTACAAGAATTTAAATAAATGTTTCTATTTTGTTCTTGCATACAGAGGTAGAGAAATAAGATAAAGTATATTAGTTTCTCTTGTATGTTGCACGCGCGCTTGTATGTATGTATGTGTTTATGTGTGGAATGATAGAACATATATTTAATTTGAAAATAAGAATGTGCTCTTTCTTGTCTTACAGGTCTTCCTTGCCCTATAATAATGTAATTCTTGTCACACTGTAACAGGTTTAAAAAAAAAAATATTCTACATAAACGCAGATCTGAATTGTCTCAAACATACTATCATGTCCCATTTCTTTTATTCACATTAGTCGTCAAACGTTTGCATCTTAGAGAAAGAAATAATCACCATTAAATCACTGTACACAAACTTGACTTATCGTATAGTCATATTCCGCACCGCATACACGGTGAATACATGAAATACAGTCTCTTCTTCAAATACATGCGTACCTATCGTGAGAACGATTCCAGCAATTCGTACACAAAAATTCAGCTGTTATCGGCTTATTTACATTGCCGAATGATAATAATCGTAAGTAGGCCAATAAGGCTGTAGCCAATCCTAGCTGGTGCGTTGGCGCTTTTTGGCATGCTCTTCGGACGAATGAGAAGGCATAACTATATCTCCTCTATTAAACATATATTTGAATTGTGGCATGTATTTCATTACGCTTCTAACTTGGATCAAAGGTAGCTCCTCGTTTGGCGAGGAACACTTTCCTGCTTCCATTAACATCTTCATTTGCTGTCTACAAACAGATTTTTCTTTACAAAAAAAAGTATTTAACGAAAAGTACGTTTGTAACCTTCACGTATTCAGTTTCGCAAAAAGAGAAGAAGCTCCCATGCCTATATATCTAGTCTCTTTTCTAACCGATTGATAAACGCCAACAGAGTTGTAAAAAATTACGTTATGTCTGAAAATCGACTTTTTTTTTTTATTATTATCAAGCGCATCTTCTGTCTACCTGTCGCGAAACTGAATAATATAAAGGTCACTGCTGTATATACAATCAAATATCTATTTACCTATTTCCTTGATACAAGTCTATATGTAGAACATCTGTAAGAACCTGTCTACAACTCTCGATGTCACAGGCAGGAAAAAAATTTGAAACAAAGTCGGGAAGCGTCATCAATAACTCGGTGTAAATGTAAGGTTTAAAGTTGATACACGGCACCATCTTTTCCTCTACCAGTGCTTTCTGAATTTGATATGGTTGCACGTGACAAGATGATGATGAATGTGATTCTGCTATTGGTATTAAAGGCTTCCTCCCCCGGGAATCCCTAAATAATAATAATCTATAGGTGGTTGTATTTTCATTGATCACGAAAAACTTCTCATCAGGTTTTCATATTTATATATTTATTTGATCTCCCAAAAAACCAGACTGTCGAAGATTATGCACTGATCTCTTTTGAGTCCGCTTGGGGCGCATTTGAACGAGAAGCTTAAACAGAGGACCGGTAATTAGCTAAAAAATTATTTAGGACTTTCGGCATGTGCCGCGCAGTCTATTGTTCTCCTCTACGAAGCGAGAAGAGTGGGGATAGCGCTAGACACGAATACCGAGATCAATGCTAGTGCAAAGCTTTCGTCAGCTTTGCTCTGAATAAGTATAATTATATAATAGTGCTTGCCAACGTCTGAATAAATGAGGACTGGAATTGTTGCTCAGGGCCTCTACGTTTAACGCACGTCTCTATTCGTAGTTCTCCTACTCTTATCGTAGCGCGTTCGACACTAGAGAGTAAAAGAGATCGAGCATGGTCACAGCCCTCGTTTATCCCTACGCCGAGAAACACTGCCCTAAAATAACGACAAATACATTGTTAATTACAACTATTGTTACTCATACCTCGCACTATTATTGTTGGTGGTACCGGTGCTGTTGCTGCTGCTGCTGCTACCATTGACTGGTATTAAAGGTGGTGGATACTTCCCATGAGATGTGTTGTGCACGGATGGTGTGTGCCTTTGTTGATGTAATAGAGATGATGCGGATGTAGGTACAGGCATCATAGCTTGTACTTGCTCGCTTAACCCAAGCATTTGAGGATATGTACTTGCCGTGACTGCATTGGGCACACCTAATGTAGGTGCTGTGTACGTAGTAGTCACCCTGAAATACAAAACATTATTGCAGTCTTTTTTTTTTATTACTGTGTAGAATTAAAAAAAACATCTTTGATCTCTACGTATTGCAAAGATATGTATTTTTTTGAGAAAAAATAATTATAAAACTGTACACAGTGAGAATCGCACACTGTCATTTTTTCTACGTTATTAAACCAATGCGGCTGCTGTATATAGACGTAGAAAATCTTACCATTATTAATTCCGTACAAATAAAAACAATGAATAAAAGAAAATGAAAACTTTATATAAATTACTTTATATACGACAGATGAGAGATTAAACCAAAAAATTTTGACAACTTTTGTTAAAAAATATTTTATCTCATTTTTCGAGACATTTTGCTGTCGTATACGCATTAATATTTATGCAAACTGTTATTTGAATAAAAATAATTTATAAATTTTTTTATATTCTCCTGAGTTAAAAAAAAAATTTTAATCGTATTAAAGCTGGTTTATACAAAAGCAATTTGTATGCAGAGATATGCGTATAAAAGAATTTATTGTTCATTTCAACAAAAAAAGCTACAAGCGTTTCATTAGCTTACTTACTGCTGTCAATATCTACATTGTTTCGCATAAAAAAACAGTGTAAGGACATTGTGTTTGATGATTGTTTTTTATTCATAAAATAATAGAATAATAGACATTTTTGAGCTTTGTTGTATGTGAATATACTGACTATTCAAGTATGATTCACGTCAAATCAAAATTCATGTTTTGATGTAAGGAATAAATTAAATAATATGTGTATAACATATATGTTATACTCTAATTATATTGACAGCACTATGTTACAAACGTAAATTACATACACAAACCCTCGCTCAACGAATAATGTGTCATTAAGACTAAGTTATTTTGATTGCGCGATTTGTTCTTATTACTTAATAAAGTAAAGATTATTTACTAAATATTTAATTAATCTTTCAAAAAGTAATTTCTTACTAAACAGTTATTCTGACATCCAGTATTTGATCGCCACGCGATTATTCGTAGTGCGAGGATTTTGATAGATATTATAAAAGGTAACTTTTTTTTATATAGAATGGCAAGTCCCAATGCAATTTTATAAGTTCAAATAAAAAGAAAAAAGAAAGAATCAAGCGTAAATGTCGGTGCAAAATTGTAAATTTGATTACATAAATTTCTTGACGTAAAATCATACAAGTTTTCAGTTGAAATTATTGCTTTATATTATTGCAACTGTTTTAGCTGGAGAAAGTCCAAGAATATATAAAAGTAAAAAATGTTTCAATTATCTGTATGTACGTTATTATTTTTCTTCTTCGTTATTATTATAAATAATAGATAGTTATTTGCGCTTGATCATCTGCGTTTGTTTTCTTTTTTTGTTATTTTTTTATCCACGTGAAAGCTCTCGAATTTCAGTTTATTATAAAGATAAATTATAAAAGTAAATATTAAAATTTTGTTACAGTTATTAATAAAAAATACAATAACGCCGTTGCTGTTGTAATTTACTAATGAAAAAAAGTAACGGTGTTATAAGAGTAACGTGTTATTTCTCAACTCTTAACATGCTACGTTTACAGAAAAATTAGTATTGAAAAGCAACATCTTAAACCTGAAAATGTGTTACTCGTCACGCAAGAAAAAGCTTTAAAAACAGAAATGTGTAGAGAAGAGATTAATGGTAGTTAATGTAATTAATATCTATCTGTATATAAATCAGAGAGATTTCTAAATATGTAAGTATTGAACTTATGCATGCTAACTTACTTTATAATCTATGTATGAATATATATTTTACAAGAAACTCACCAGTCATCCTTCCCGTAGGTGGGATAACTATACAAACAAAATCATACGTTGTATGTACAAATACAAAAGCTATGGTGCAGATACTCTATATATGTATATAAATATAAATATGAATATAAATATATAAATATATATATATAATAATTTAATTAATTATACTTGATATATAAATCAATACTTTTTCAAGCTGAGGTAAACACATATGTGACTTAATACGTATACATGTATACATTTCATGCTTAATATATTGGTAAGAGAAAATTCCGTTTTCTTTTTTTATAAAAGAAAGATTTTTCGATCTAGACGGACCAAACAATCGAATTGTTTTGTTTTTTTGCATTTTCTGAATTGTTTGTGTCTTGAATAAGTATAATAAAAGGATTACGATATATCTTTTCAGTAGAAAGAAATTTCGATAAAACAGTCACATTGTTCGGCTATTTAGATCGGAAAACCTCCTCATTTTCATTTTTTATTTCATTTGGGGAAAGAAAATATATATTAACAAATGTATTATGTATAATAAACAATTTATAAATAAATGTGCATCACATTTTTATAAATGTGTATCTTTCAATATAGATTATAGAAAGAAATAATTGGAAATCTCTTGATATATAATGTATTCTTTATTATTATTAAACTTTATAAAACAGAAAATGATAATTTAAAACTTTTTCAATATTACAAAGATTAATAAAGTAAATTAATTAAGATAGACAACAAATTAGATTTTATAAAATTTTGTTGGTTATCAATGTTGCATACATTTTGTTTTTTATCAACCAATGTTGTCAAATTTATACAGTACTGTTCCTAATATCATACTTATAAATACTCAGTCAATTCAAGTCAAATTATTATCTTTTCTAGTATAAATTTATAAATTGTATTGTCTCTTTACAAAGAGACAATATAAGAATCAAACATTCATACAGTTTAGTTTAATTAAAGAGATAAAGCTTTTTAATTGTACACTCGCTAACAACAATAACAAACGGTTTGAATTCTTTTCTCAATGCTAAATAAAAAAACACAACAAATAGAATTTTAATTTATATTTTGTGTAATTGTTTTGTATAATAAAATAAAGAAAAGATTTGACTAGAGTAAATAGGGAGAATTTATGATTGATATTGATGACTGATAGCGAATTCGGTTGAATGCGAACTTGTTGAATGTACACTCGACTTTAGAATACTAGCTTCACACCTAGTGTCATTCCCACTCCTCTCGCTTCGTAGGTAAGCAATGTGCTGGGCGATACGTGCCGAAAGTTCCAAATGATTTTCTAGCCAATAGTGTTCTTGAGCTTGAGGTCCTATTGTTGTTCTAGGTGGTCCCAAGCTATGAGCTTAGGAGTGGGGATGGCGCTAGGCGTGAATACTGAAAACCAATGCCCAAAGTGCAAAGTTCTCTCCACCCCTCGCTCTATAATGGCTGTATTCCGATAGTTACTGTTAGTACTGAAAATTCAAAGTACATGTAACATAATGCGAAGTACTGTTTTCAGCGAATATCGGAACATAGCCGATAAATAACGTTTTAGATCTCTCCTTAGTGAACATCAATGTGCACTAGTACGTCTAACCGAATTCGCTTTGAGTGTAATTAAAGAGACTTCCCAACGTACTTACTAATTATACCAGACTCAATGTCTCTGATTACTTATTTGATCTTTTCATTACACTTTTAAACTATCTTATGTAATTGTTCTTATTTTCTTATAAAAAAACGCACAATATTTATAGCACAGTATTTATTGTATATCTTTCACTATAACTAATATTTTATTTAAAAAAATGTTTAATCACGTTTTCGAAAAATAAAATCGTTTTTTGAAACAAAGTGTTTTCAAAGCGACTTCAAAATTTTGATATTATTTGAAGTACATGTGTATGTAACATAGCGTGTGTGACAAGTGCAATATTTTAAATATTACAATCGTTACTATGCTAACTCATTTGCTATATTCTAAGCAAGCACACGCTTTGTGAGTAAAAGCAAATAATACTTTATAGTTGTAAAATAAGATCATTAATAAAAAAAAAAAATTAAGAAAAACTTCTCTTTACTTAAAGCTTGGTGAACTTAGTATACACGTGGTAATCTCACTTATGCAAAAATGTTTTTAAGAGAATCTTACCCGAGATTGGGTTGATTGGAATGAGCACTTGCTCGTACGAGAGGTGGCGGAGGTTGAGCCTGAACAACTCCCTGCATAGTTGTGGAGGGATACACAGGGTATTGCGCTGATGGCGCGTTATTGCTCGCTCGACTTCTAGACTGCTGGGAATAAGTTTTGGAAGTGGCGGACATTTGCTGAAAATCCCGAATTATACTTGTACATCCGAAATTCAAAACAAAAGATTTATATTTCAAGCTTAAACCAAACTTCGCAATTACAATCTAATAAGATTTAAGGGAAAACATCTTACATTGTGCATATTCAGGCTTGCACGTATAATGGAATTGGCCTGAGAACCAAGAGCGGTTTGAAAAGTAGGTTGACCTCCAACAAGTCCAGACCAACCATTAACCACACCAGTATTCAACATGGGTTGTGACACTATGTTTGGTCTACCAGGAGTAAGTCCCGATGGAGAAGAATGTGCAGGATGTGTCGTCGCTACAGGCCTGTTCTGCCCTATTCGTGGCATCTGAGGCGCCGTACTCACGACAGCTCCTCGCGGATTGATTATACTAGGCATTGGTGGCGCAGCACGAGCGCCTAGAGAAGCAGGAGGTATTACTTTTGTTGCACTCACAGATGTAGGCTTGGTAGCCGGTGGTGTGGGTGGTTGTTTTGTCCACCCACCACCGCTGCCACCTCCGTTGCTGTTCACTAATAATTGCGAGTCCATAACTTTGGTTGGCCAATAGTCTTCGAAACCGGTACCCGGCGGGAAGTAACTTTTAATGTCACTCAAACTGATCACCGAGCAAGTTTCACTGGCGAACAATTCATTACGAATACCCTGTACCTTACAACAAAATTTCAAATACGATAAGTCCCAACCTTCGAGTTTTTCTGCCTTGAGCTTGAGATTCTCAGTTTCTCCCTCAAAGTAAAATAGTGGAACGTATTGTAGACCATCTTTTACTGTGTAAGGAACTACCGACTCTTTGTTTATACGTATGAAACCACACTTGTCTGTTTTGCGTCCGCTTGCTACGTTGGGATTGGTACCGGCGGTAAGTTTTGTATAACACACATCAAGAAAAGTATAAAATTCCTTGGCATCTGAAAGACGCACTACTAAATCCTTACATGTGAATGCGTCTCTTCCGAATTGATTCTCGCAATGCTTGCCATTAATCTCGTTGAATAGTTTGCTCTCGGCCTCCGTAATGTAATAACTTCTTATACACGTGCAGCTATATATGTCTGAATGAAGATAACTCAGGTACTTGTTGAGAAGCTTAGATTCTAGAATGCGTACAGCACAATACTTTTCGCCGGAGCGAAATATATATGGTATGTGACAATCGTCGAAGCTCGTCCAGCCAAATCGTCCTCTCTGGCTTTCATCGTCGGGTGCTGGTTTACTTTCTACATTGTTTGGTGCACCAGGTGCTTTCGGAACAGATCCGTCTGGCCGTTTGTTCAGATATCCAAGAATTCCAAGACTGGATTGCGGCAAAAGGCATGGCGGTCTCTGCTGTGGCTGCACCGCAGGTAGACTAGCTGACATTTTCGCCTTGTTTGCTTCCACCATTTTGGCAGCCAATTCAAGGATCTCCGCTTCATCTGGACGTTCTTGTTTTATGACTTTATCAAAATCTGAAAAAAAAGCGGAAAATTGTAAGTTTTTGTGCAGAAAATATCACTTTTATTTCTACTTATTGTACATAGAACTATTGTTTACAATGTTACTTGAGAGAGTGACAGTTACACGCGCAAGTTTATAAAATAAAAATAAATATAAAAAATACATAAAATAAAAAGTAAAAAAATAAACTTGTTAAACAATACCTCAACAAATAATCACAGCTTTTTCTTATTTCTGACGCGAGATAATCTGGCATTGAAGAAGATATAATACTTTAGGCAAAGCTTTAAATATACATTTTTCGCAATACCATTCTTTAATTTTTTTCTATATTCAAACAATTTATTTTGTTTTCTCATTTTCACAATGTAATTGAAATTTTCACTGCACAACACAACTGTGTAGCGTATTTTGAATTTATTTTCGAAAAGAGGGTTACAATTAATTACGCAAAACGATAAGTATTTTTTTTATTGAAATTCATTAAAAAATAGTATTTTAAATAACATCCAAAAGAGTAGACAGACTGTTCACGCGCGAAGACCAAAGTAAGTAAAATTCAAGTGCGCTGCGTGCGTCTCAATTAAAGATCCTATAGATCGATTCCTCGCATTCGGGATTTGAGCGCGCTCGGGGATGATGCGCACAATCAGGCGCGTTGCGCCGCGATGATATGATTAATAAAACATAAGTCGCAACATAAACACACTCGTGCTCCGATAATTCCACACACAATTTGTATACAAATTTACAAATTTTCTAAAAAAAAACCTTGCATTATTCGATTTCGAATGCACTTTGCGTATTTTTGTGCACTTCAATCATTCCATCTTAATTATCGATGATAAACAAAATGATCACCGCGCCAACGACACATTCGAGAGAGATATTAAAATACTATAAAAAATTTACTAAATCTCTATCTATATCTAAAGCGCGTCTTCTGTGTGTCAAGAAAATTAATTTGCTAAGAGAAAAGACGTACTGAAGGAATTGATAAATGAATACGTCTCATTGAGCTGTTCACTGAGCGACATTCGTCGATCGGGCATCATTCCCGACGGACTGCTCTTGTCAAACCATATGGCGTTCGTGCTGCTGTCAGCACTCGCAACCGGTATATCCGTGAAGCCGTTCCTCATCCTCGACGACCGAGAAAATTCCCTTTTAAAAATCGGTGCGCGAAATCACATCTCGAAGACGCGCGGCCACCAGTACCTCCTCTTCGGTTGAGGTTATAACGTCCAGGCACATCCACCTACGAGGATCGCCGACGGTACAGCGCGTGACCCATGTTACATGACGAGTAGTGGGCAAAAGCAAGAAAAGAGGAACGAGAGAAGAAGACGAAGAAAGCAAGAAGGAATTAACGATATTGTCAACGAGATGGCGATCAAGGTGGATTATCAAGAGCACGAAGCACGATACACGGGAAAGTTCCTTTAAGCGGTGTGCTTTCTCAACTACCGCAATTTTCACGCTTTCCCTTGACGACGATGAGGAGGATGACAACGACGTTTCACTTGGTGCGCCGACACGATTATACCAGGTGGCGCGAAAGATCCTCATATCATCACTACCGCCACCGCGCCGCCACCGCCGCCGCCGCCACCGCCGCCGCTTGTCTTGTGCCACCACCACCACATTGCGCTCGATACATTGAGGGTGTAGATAAAACAGGGGAAGTACGGGGAACGAGGATGGTCGGGACGGTATTGCTCCGCTCAGCTGTGGTGGACACCGTGCAATACTTGTCGTCTGGGCGTAGCTCCACGGTCGTAGCTCCACGGGTCGTCGGAGCTTTCCCAAAGATTATACGGCGCTCTCGAACGAGAGCAGCGCCATTATCGTGTGCGCTATCAAGTTTTCAGTGCAAATCTTCATTTCAGGCCATTTGACAGACCGTGTAGTAGATACATCGAGCTATTTCGCGACATTGCATTCTCGCTTTCTTAGTTTGCGGACTCCCCGTTCTTATTACGCATAAGATACGTGCTCGAACGGGTTCATATCGGATTCGGTATTCTCAAAACATTCGCGAGCGCAATTCTTCGTTCGGAGATTAAATAAACAATCGACAGAGTACAACGTCCGACACGTGCGCACATATCACGTCGCCGCCTGACAGTGTGTTTGAACTTGGTGTAATGTTTGACAAATACAATGAGATATGATCGTCTAATCAGAATATACGCTGATTTTGCGACACCCTGTATATGTGAATAAGCACAGGATTCTCGCTCGAAATTTTTTTCACCTACTTCTCTTACGTGAAATATTACAGACGTAATGAATATGCAGTGAATTATCGACAATATATTTTTACACAATATACAACTTTTAAATAAACTGTAGAGACATCTATTGATCTCAACGCACACAAAGATCTGATAATTTTATATATAATAAGTATAAAAATAAACAATATTTTCATACATATATATATAAAATTACATTAGAAGAATAGAGAACATTCTCTCTGATATAAAATGAGATCTTATCATGTCTGACACTGGCATTGGAATGACGAAGGAAATCTCACCGCTTGTAGAGTTTTAGGCAACAATACAAGTCTCTAAACAATCGACATAAACGTAAATGTTTCATTTTTTTATCGTACCACCAAAATGCGTTTTGCAAATCGGACAATAACTGAATGTAAACGCGACCCAATACAACTGATTTGGTCGGAAAACGAATTTTCAAAGTGGAATAACATTTCAACCTTTGCTTCCGATTTGCAATATCAAAATAAATGTAGTAAATGTCTCATATTTCCTGGAAAACAACAGTGCAAAAGACACACGACTAGAACCGACCATCCATCTCGGACCGCGTGCATCATGTAGCACGGATTGGTTGCAGGAGCTAGGTACATACCACTCAAAGAGGCAGGACTGGTACTGGCGTGCAAGATCGCGCAGACGATGTGACAACGTCGCACGGTCGATATGCTCTTTCAGGCAATGTGCCAAGATTGGTAAACGCACACGGGGATATAGTATATAGCCGCGGTTTCAGGTATCCCCTATCTCCCCTTCTTCCGACACCCGCACTTGATTTGCTGCTCTTTGTCACCCCTGGAACTCTCCCGTAGGACTCACCCCGGCGGTGGGGGACCGCATAAAAGGAGTGGGAGGACCTAAGGTGCGCAGAACCCAGATAGACTTCAGTTCCCGCTCGTGCCATTGCGCAGCTCTCACGTATATAGACCCGTCGGTCTATGTACTACATATATGTATTATACTTATTATTTTAATCATGATTTACGAGCGCGCGACGTTGCCGGTTCTTGCACTCTGGGCACGCCCACTCCCTCTTTCGTCTCACTTTTCAACCATATACGCGAATACATATACAACCAAGTGCGGAAAAGCAGCGTCGCTTGTGATCGATACTTGAGAAACTTGTAATAAAAAAAAATGACTAACACGAATGTGTATTTCTTTGATGGCCCGCCCACACTATATATAGACAAAAAATGGTCTATATATAATTTTTCTTAATACTTATACATAATGTCTATGTACATATGTAATATATTGGCTAGTTAAATTTTAAAAATAACTTGCGAGTATATACATGTTCAAAAGAAAAAATTTATTATTTATTCAACACGCATATATGTATATAGTACATATGTATATATATGTATATATTGTATACATTCAAAATTTTATCAAAATTCTTGTGTAATATGATATATCGTGGTAATACGACTGATTAGATCATATTAAGCATTCCAATGTTGCCGTTTGTCACGGCCATCTAGTTCTATCGGACTGCACGTTGGGACCAGTCATTTTGGCAACACTGGAAGGTCGTAGCGATCTATTTATAGCAATCCTCTATCGCCGCTGTTGCTATGCCAAGCAAAAGCGTATTTAGTTCAGGAGTGGGGTAAAAACAGAGTGGGGATAAATAGAATAGGAGGGGGAAAGACTAAAGCAATATGGCGCAAGGAAAGCAGGGGGATTGCTACAGAATACGATAGAGGGGAGGCGTCATACTCTCTATCTCCTCCCATATACCTATTATCACATTCTGCTATAAACTTAAACTCGGCTTTCTCTATTTCTTTTCCGCATTTTCGTTCTTTCTTTTTCTCTGGACAAACAGTGTTTTGTTTTCTTTATTTACAAACTAAGTAATAATATTTACTCGTTTTATTTTCTATACTTGGCAAACTATATAACAATACACTGGGTAACAAACAATTGTTACTCAATGTACGAAAACTTTAATATGCGCGCAAGCGCAACGCATATTAGATAAATTTCGTAATGGAACATCAAGGTGTGTACTTCCTTCTTGCAATTGATAATAAAACCAACAAGATGAAGGTCACAGCTAGCTGTTTTTCCTGTTCTCTCTTCTGCACAGCGAAAAGTAATATAAAGTGGAGAGAGAGAGAGAAAGAGAAAGAGAGACAAAGAGACAGAGAGCAAAGGTCGAACTGGACGAATAAAAAAGGCCTGGCGGGATATACGACCATTCTTTACGCACGCGTAATTTTTGTGCAATTCGCACAAAATTACATATGGCGCTGTTCGCTTCTAGCAGCTGACGAGGTTCGCGCAGTATATTGTTTGTAAGACTGAAAGTACGCATGCGATGTGCGAGACCAGAGCAGCACAACCTGCGCAAATACACTGCGCATGCAATGGTTCGGCTATCTCTGCCAGAGTTCCTTCTTTGTTACATCACCCGTCGCTCCTTATGTACTACATAAGGATGTATACATTATGTATTGCCGTACATGTTTCTCCTCCCGGCTCTCTCGCTCGTTGTATATAATGCACACATACCTTTGAATATACAACGTGTGAGTCAGTGAGTCGAGTCGGCGCACTTGTGCATTGGCTTAGCTCTATGTTACACGATGTGATTATTACAAATACGTTGCGTAGATAGATACAACGTGGATAGCAAATTATGTATCATTATTACATAGAACACTGCAAAGCGATTCAGCAATAATTTTTGATGTGTACAAAAACTTTTTATACTTCTTTAATAACGAGAGAGAAAGAAAAAGAGAGAAAAAGAGAGAGACATCATAATGCATTAAATTAAAATAATTTAAACGAGTAATGCACTTTTTATACATTGTGTAAGCTTTAAATAACTTAATCGGTTTTGTTGTCTATATTGTGTTAACATTAATATTATGTAGTAACGCAATTAAATATTTCAAATATACACTTTTGTAAGTATTGATTGGTTTTTTCTCTCTTTCTCTTTTTCTCTCTCGCACACATACTCCAAAGAATATAGAAAAATGTAAATAATTTGATTAAATCAATAACCGATGCATTGTGCAAAGACTAAATAAAAATAAGTAAAAATAATCATTATATAATAATACTATAAAATCTGCCGGTAACATTAACATAAAGAATAAGCAGAAAAAAAGAAGTCAATAAGAACCAAACGCTATTATTACTATGTGTATATTTGAACTTATTCAATTAATTAATCAACAAAACGCTTCAACTCCTAATTTGAACTTTTCTTTATTATGAGCACATTTTTCCTTTGCCTAAATTAACGCAAATTAACTTTTAAGTATTAAGCAAGTTTGTTTTTATATACGCAAAATTTAATGTTTTCATATATAAATAGCGTATAATGTTCGGCTTTCATCGGCTTCTTTTATATGTGATTAGCACATACTTTTATACATAATTAGTCTACATTATTTTTTACTTTATTTTTACGGCTATCCTTTGAACAGCCATATTGGTTTGTGACGTCAAAAGCGAGAATTATAGTAGAGTTCCTCATTTCTTAAATCATTTTCTTTAAGTCATTTCTTAAGTCATTGTCCTTGCTCCTCACTACTCTACTGCTCCTTGTCTCTACTACTCCTTGTAATACCTCCTTGTCCTACTCCTTGTATTCCTCACTACGTTAACTTTATACGTTATACTGTATAACTACGCTTGTAACGATTACGCATGCGCAGAATGAATATAACCTTACATACGCCAAGCATATGACTCATGTCAAAGAACGAGAAAACAAAAAGAAAAATTTAAAAAAAATGAGGAACTTCTGTTATAAGATGCGTCCGTTTTTGGCGTTTTAAACAAATAATTTTCAAATCTGACTATCTGAGATTAAATAGTAATGCGATTGGTTACGAAATTTTATTGTACGCAAAACATATCGTATAAAGCGTAAAAATGTTGAACTTACGATTAACAAAAATTTGAATTTTGTCCGACACAAGTCTTCTACTTACATGTTTGCATCGGCTAATTGGATGGTCAGATAAAACGTAAAATATATCAATTTATCTTTATTACTTCTTAAATACAACATAAAATAAAGATAGATTGACACTCAAAAAAATGTACCAAACTATAATTCGAGTGACTTCAAACTATAGTTTGGTACACTTTGGTATATGTACCATACGATCGCCAAAAATCGCCTAATATGCAAATGCATTTCTTGTAACATGTAAGTTTATTTCTTTAGTTTTTTATTTTCCCTCAAAAATATAAATTTTTGTGATCCCGAAATCTGTCAAATATGTCGCAAACTCTAACGTTGTCTAATATGTCACATAAGACTGTAAAACAATTCCCGAAGTAGCGATATTATTTCCCTATTACTGGCAATCAGAAACGATAAGTTTGCTGTATATCTCGTACTTCCGATAATCATGACAATAGTTAAATTTTATAGAAAAGTTAAAAAATGAATCGTAGAGTTAATTTTTTACTACACTAATATTTAAAAGTAAAAACCACTATTCATGTGTAATGTAGTGTCTAAATATTTTTGCGAGCCATGTGTCAAACACACATCTTGAAAGACCAACATGTGTATCAAAACATATAAGAAATACAATAAGGCAAATAAGAGTTAGACATCTTGTGTTTGTTACAATGTTTCTAGAAAATGTTAACTAGAAAAATATTGTCTATATAAAAATATTTTTAATATTAACTGAATAAACGGTAAGTAAAACATTTTAAATGTGACAATAAAAAATTTCAAATATAATGAACAATATCTTGTCATCTACTAGACACGTGTTTTCTGCAGGACATCCTAAAATGTTTTAATGCTTTGACAGTGAGCGCGAATTCAGAGCCATTATTGACTTAAGTTCTACTTTTGCAAACAATTTTTAAATTAATAAAGAATACAATAGGCCCCGAAGTTTCTAAACTAAGAAATATATATTCGGTCAATGAGAGCTCCATCTTCTTGAGATGGAGAATTGTATATCCATCTCAAAAAGACTCACGTGTAAAATTTACACGAATACATATACATACGTATATTCATTAATACACGTATATTTCCGCGTACAACATCTCGCGTAAAGCTCTCATTGACCGAATATATATTTCTCAATTTTTAAATGTTTTTAATAAGTCTAATTAAAAAGTCACAATGACATTAGTGAAGAATTTATATATATATGTGTATGTATATATATATATATATGTATGTGTGTGTGTACACATATATATAAAACTTAAACTTAACTATTTAGTGAAAAACAAACTTAAATATTTTCTGAGTTCATTGAGTGTAGCGCACTTGCACATATGCGTTAAGTTTAAGTTTAATAAAAGTTAAGTTTAAGTTTTTTTGCTCGTGAACTGTTACAGTATTAATAGAAAAATTTGTAGTTTATGTGACATTTATTGCATAGTGTTTTTGACCAGAGAGGATTTAATAGATTTTCAGTAGTGGCTGTTTTTCGAAATGCAGCCGAATTGTCGCCAAGTTGTCGTTAACGAACGAACGAACGTTGACCACGACGACGTAACGAGCATAAAAATATAAGATCGTGAATGTAATTATAAAAAAATTGCTGTTAAACATTTTCCCTCCACTAAAATGCCTAAAATGATTTTCGCGTAAAGAAGCACAGCGTGCTCGCGCAGTTCTAGCGCCACTTTGTTGAACGTGAACTTGGCGCACTGCCTCTTGATATTCGTGCAACAAGGCTATACTTGAATTGGATAAAAGACGAAAATGTTGCCACATTTTTATAAGTACTCTTAAGTAGAGATTATTTATAATCTCTAGTAATATAATGTATACAAATAGAAAGTAATTTTCATAAATTTGTATATAACGTAAGTATCTTACACTCATCTTCACTTTATATAAAAGTGCACTTTTATATAAAGTCTAAATTGCAGTACATTTTGAAGATGAGTGTAAGATGTGTCTAATACGAGACAGTGCATATGAAAACATGTTGCAATACATTTACTTATATGTTATATTTTCCATAGAAGTCAATTATTGGTTTTATTGAAAACATATATTGTGTAAATTAAGTATTCATTTTACATTAAATAATAATTGTACACAGTAAACACATATCCTCAATTTGAACACTTCTTTAAATTTTAATTTTTTTTCTACCGGCACAATATCATGTCTGTACAGTTTACTAGTAAAGTAAATTGCACAGTTGGTGCAATTTATTTTACTAGTAAGCAGTGTATTTACAGTAAAGATATAGTAAGATGATTGTACAGTGTATATGCATATATATACACACACACACACACACACACACACACACACACACACACACACACACACACACACACGTGTATGTGTATAACATGAATAAATATTGCAATAACAATTATTTTGGAATTCTTCACACAGTGATAGAAAAACAATGAATGCTCTGTGTAAGACGAATCTTGAGATGAAAAACTCAAACCCAACATAAACAGTATGAGCACATTCGCACTATGAAAAAGAACAAGAAAAAAAAGAGAAGAAGAAGAAGGAGGAAGGTGAAAAAGAGCAGAGAGATCGAAGGAGATGAATCGAGAGTAAAAGGAAAGTGAAAGAGTCGCAACGATCCACACAGGTCCACAGGATGCGCGCACTAAGTTTTGCCGGTCCGCGCTTGCCCGCGCAGACAAGCGTGGAAGTATGCGCCACCCGCGTGTCCGTCACCACGAGTATCGCTTACCACAAGAACTTAATATCTCTGTTAGCCCCGCGTGCGCTGCCATCTCTCTCAAATCTAACCTAACCTAACCTCAAATCTTACCTTTGTAAATGTGAACCTCGATAATTTGTACATCGTCGTCGACACTCTTGTCGCTCATCTTACTCTTCTCTTCAAGCACAATATCCATGCACATAATTCTTCGTAGCCGTGTGAAACTTTTCACGCGACACAGTCACGATATCCTCGCTCGCTCGTGACATTTACATGAAATCGTGGTTACGGTTAGATGAGGAAGAACGGGTGCGCGGGAAAATTCGTATGCTCCCGCAAGAAAGGAGCTAGAAAGGCTCTAAGCGAGTATCCAATATCTACCACACATACCGCAACTTCGAAGGTCCCCAAAAACGCGTTGTGACACGTTGCCGACTCGCGCGCGAAGCAGCGTTTTCAGCCGAGATGCGTTGATTGCGTCGCGTATACTAGTGTGTACTGGCGAGCTCTATGTACCTCCCGGGAATAGTGAGAGGGAGTGAGAGAGAACGACAGAGAACGTACAGACGCCGCGAAAACACACCTCACACCGTAGACAGTGCTGTAACGCGTTTTATGTGTTTTGTACACGCCGGTGCGACATCACGCAAAGCATACGTAGGTCATTGGTAAACGCATGCCGCGCGATTTTCTATCGTTCCGCGTTTTCTACTGTTTTACTAAGAAACCGACTGGGGTTGTGACCAGATACCAGATTTGAATGTGGCACACGTTGCCAGTTCTTTCTCCCATTCCTCCCTTTTCCCGCTCTCCTCTCCGTCACTTCTGTCTTTCCCCTCTCCCCTCTCTTCTATCGTCTCTTGGTGTTTCTGCTTTCCTCTCCGCCATCTGCCTATATCAACCTTCCCCTCTGTCCTCTGTGCCCCCCGTTTTACCCGCTCGTTCTTATATACTTAACGGTTGCGATGTTGCCGCACATCCGGTATTGCGTATATTGCCGCATGGTGGGGGTGGAGAATTTCGAGGAGTGGGAGATGTACATAGGCGCCGTATAATCGTGTGGTGGGGATTTATGTATCATACGACGAATGGTGTGATGGGAGAGCGCATAGCGCGGGAGAAGACTTTTGTAGTATATAGTATAGTATATACATAGTATATATAAACGGATGTATATATACACACATACATACACACAAAAGAGGGGAGAGCTTTATCAGAAATGGAATTTTCCATGAAATGTGGAGGGGATCCGGGTGACCGTTATTTCGTCACGTGACTAAATAGAATTCGTATTTCATATTCTGCGACGCGAACGCCCTCACTTCTGGAAACTTCTTTTTCTTTGGTCTCCAATTTCACTTTAATCTTCAACAAAAAAGATATCAAATATCATATTAAATATTAATATAACGTTTTTAATTAATTTTCAGTATGAAAACTGTAATCAATAAATATTGTTTAATACAAGAACTTGGGTTATAAATATTAATCTTCAAAAAAATAAGTTCTACTTGCAAAATATAAAATTATTTATTATAACAATTTTTATAAATAACATATAGAGTAAAGGAACATAGTACTATATGGAAAAACATATTATGCATCACTATTACATAGTACATACAATTAAATATTATTATTGTACTACGCATTGCTCATCAAACGTTCGTTGTGAAGAATCTATGTCTTTGGTAGCTAAAAGTCCTTTTGTGCTTTCGGCTTCTTTCATCCAAATCTGTACCTGTAATAAATCACATTTATGATTAACATCTCATGAAATATTAATTAAGAAATATATTTCTATATATACATACACATATATGCTTATACAAGTGTTTAAATAACTAAATTAAAAGTCCAAAGGACATTCTTAAGCATTTATATATATTAGAGATCTACTTAGCATCAGCAGTAGACTAGTTTTTTCTCACACTTTATCCCTGATCTTTCCCTTGCTTCTAATTTAAGTTAGAGTCTCGCTAATGTAAGAGAGTCTGCTTGTTGAGATAAACTTAAGATGATCTTAAATATTAAAGATTTGACTATGATAATCGATCATAATTTAGTTTGAATAATAAATAATAATATTGATATTTAAATTATGAATCTAATAGTACACAAGGTACATAATATATACACTGGGCGATATGAACAGAAAATACACATGTCTGAACATATAAACATAGATAAAGACAGAGAAAGACAGAGAAGCTCATGACTAATATGTTTTTTTTTTTTTTTTTTTATCGGACAGAAAGTTGTAACACTTTTACGAAAAGAGATACATCTATATGTGTTATTATTATCTCCTATTTTTCGTCAATCATATTTTATGTGAACGAGTAAAAAAACATGATATCAATGCTTTAAAGATTGTAGCGAAAAAACCTCTCAGACAAAATAGTTATTTGTTAACATTTTTCGCGCTAAAAAAGGTTTTTCAAACTCTTCTCAAGCTAAAGTATATCACACAGTACTCTTTCTCTTTCTCTTTCTTGGCAGTACTCTTTCTCTTACTTACTGCGGCTGCTTTTATTAAGTTCGCGTATAAGAAGAACGCTGCGTTTCGCGCAGTTTGAGCGCTAATTCATAAATTTAGCGCGTGAACTTGACGCTGTAAAGTAAATGCGCTAGATGTTTTGAAGCCATCACTTAATTTCCTATTATCAGATATTTTATACATTATAATCATAAAAATCTCTAAAAA
>QVOA01008133.1:0-105425 GCA_014825685.1 Pseudomyrmex cubaensis | reverse complement strand
TATATATATGTGTGTGTGTGTGTGTGTGTGTGTGTGTGTGTGTGTGTGTGTGTGTGTGTGTGTGTGTGTCTCGCGGGAATATACACCTGCATTATTAATTGTTAGAGATATCTATAAACGAGAAAGCGCGTGATTTAATTTAACTCGCAAATACAATTGGTTTACATATAAAACGAGTATAAAAAAACGGCGCAAAATGTAAACAACATGAGAACAAACCGACTGCCTTTTGATGCATCTCTGACGACACTATATTATACATATAATTCGACATTCATCGCGTAAAATATTACAAAATACCATAATAATAACGTTATTCGTTGGCACACTCAATTCCACATTAATGCTATTACGTTACGTGAAGTCCGACCTTCGTTGTTAAGATATCATTAGCGCTTTTGACTTCACGTGCAGAGGCATTAGTGGAATCGAATGTATGAGAAAAAACGAGAGACAATTTTTTTTTTTTTTTGCGCATTATCGAAAATACCACGACTATCTCTTCACCAGTATAAAAAGACGCGTATGTTAAATAACATGCGAGAATTGGATTTTTAATGAAAATTCTGCGTTACAAAGGTCTCAATATTTAATGGAATTGCGCGCGGTGAATCCAGTAGTAGCTTTATGTAGCGCTACCCCGGCGGAAATATCGATAGAGTTGGTTGGCGGTCGCGCGAACGTCTGCTCTCGACGCGGCTGTATCCCCCATAACGGAGAAGCCAGAAGAAAAAGTGTAAGTGAAATACGATGTAAAGGAAGTAGAGAAGACAGCAAGAATATAACGTGGCGAAGAGGGCTTACCGGGGACACAGGCTGCCGGGACAGATGGAGTAGAAAGAAACGCAATTACAAATAGTTTTACCTTTCGTCCGCAGTCCACACCACTTCCTGCCCACTAACTTTCGCCGGTCATTCGTTCCTTCCTTCGCTCACTGAGCTTTCCGCTCGAGACCGAGCTGAATTTGATAAATGGCCGCTGCCGATCGACGGAGTTTCCAGTACAACAAGTAATTTCTGGAAACGTTCAATGCTATCTCACCGTTTATTACATCGAATCGTGTTCCTGACAACGAAGACTGATTTGTGTTATCACGGAAACACATCGGGACAAATATCGAATAAATTCGTTAGGTCTTTAGATAATCGAATTTTATTGATTATTCAATTAAGTTTTTTTTTTAATTGTGTGCAATTATTGTATTAAGTTTTAAATGTGTGTACGTACTTTTCCGAGAGAATCTTTAAAAGTATATTAGCCTCGTTACGACAAACTTTTAGCACGGAGTGTATGTATTAAATGTGTTTTACTCAAAACTTGACATTAATCTATATTGAATTTTACTGTTTATCTGTGCGAGACTCGAGTAAGCTCGTTTTAATAGAATAACGCTCCTCTACTTAATTAATAACTAACGCGTGCGATTGATACAGTTCCGCTATCGTAAATTATCATTACCGGTCCTATTGCGTTAATTTAACGAACGTGCCGAGTCTGATTATTCAAGCGGCAACGGTTTCGATTTCAGTGTAATGAATTTTGAGCAAATTACATTTTACACGGGGATTCGATATATTTCAAGAGATAGCAAATTTAAAAAAAAAAAAAAAAAAAAAAAAATATAACAAACTAAAATATTTGATGCCGATGACATAAGATATAATTACGACAGATATTATTTTTCCTGTAAATGAATTTATCTCAATTATGATTATTATGATTAATTGTTGTGTGTTTTATAAAACAACTCTTAATTAACAGGCACACGCGCGAGATTGATTTCCTCTTTGTAAAGTAAAAAAACATTATACGCATCGTGTCTAGATGTTCATAAATTGTACATAATTACATGCACTCGTAAAACAGAGTTTCTAATTTTTTTATATTTTTTATTTACTTATTCTCATGGTTTTTCTTAATAAAAGTTGATAATGACTCACGACGTAAAACAGAATGATTTATTAGCTGCGTAGCGTAGAGATGATGAGAAGTGACGTTGTATACATTTTCAATTTTTACTAGTGTTTGTTTTAATTCATACTAGATACGCACGGCGGGGATGGCTTTAGCGAAAGATGTTAAAGTATTTATACATAATTATCCCGGAGCACCAGCGAGATATTTGCTTGCGCTTACACGTGACCAGTCGCGCTCTAATTCAATTATTCTTTAAATTAACTCGTCGCTGTGTCGTTCGTTACTTATGCAGTCAATCAACGAAAAGATCAACGAGCAAAAAATGTTTCGGCGCGATCGTTAAATTTCCAACCGTTTCAAATCACACACAGATCCGTGATTCATCGTGTGTGGTTTCCGAGTTCGTTTAATCCGCGGTTGACATTCCAATGAAGTTTACGTCGAATCAACATCTTCAACGCTGTACGATATTTTGACAAGCGTGTCAGCCATTATTTTCAAGCGAAAATGTTGCAGTAATGGAAAAGCGGAAATGACGTAATAATGTGATGAGCGCGCTGCTCTAGCTGTCAGACAATCAAACAGTAACCGCCATTTTGAATTTAAATCATCAAATAGCTCCCATCGCGTACCGGCTGACATCACATTTCTGGTTCACGTCTGGACAGTTGCGATGAAGCTTTAGATACATCACAATGTTATTTAGCGGATAGAATATTTTGTAAGCGCGCGTCATACTCTCCCAAGAGGTATGTATTTTTAATTATCAGCTCGTGCAAACTGCGCAAACCGTTAATGGATCTTACAAATAAAGCAATTAGTGCGATATCGAGCTAATTGTGTTGAAAAAAAAAAGCAATGTCAACTAATTGATACTGCAGTAATTCAATAATGCAATTCAATAATAAACATTTGCAACAGAAAATTAAATTAAAGTTACATTGAGACACTGATAAGTCAAGCTAAAAACTACTTGTCAATTACAGTTTTTGTTTTGTTGATATATATTACAAGATCGGAGAATATAAGAGAAAGCCAAACGTTTCATCAATTTTTCTAGTAAAAATATCGGTCATCACCGCGTCGCGAAAATTACGTAAACGACGAGGGAGAGAGTGCAGTGACGCGCAAAGAGCCCTCGATCCTCTCTCACGCCGACGACGCAAATGAAATCTCATTAAAGAGCACGCTATCACCTCCTAAGCGGCAGATCCAAAGCGCGATGTGAGATCGACGTCCTGCAGACGAGAGATTTGTCATGTGAAACCGCTGTCGGGAAATTCATTTCGAATCTGCTGCGTCGTCGTCGATGGTGCAAGTATTTGCTGATTGCGCGAAGACGACTTATCGAATTAGATGCAAACCGACCTTGCAAAATCGGAGGACTATCTGCACGAATACCCCACCCTATTTTACAACCACTATATATACGGAAAGCGCAGTTTCCGGTAGAGAGACCGGGCAAAGGCTGACCCGCACGATTCCGTCGTCTCTGTATACGTAGAATTAACGGTAGCAGCAGTTCTCCAGCAGGCCGAGAGAGCGCCGAGTGCTTCGTTAACTCATGGAACCCTGCTGAAAGACGTGCCGAGGGTGCGAACAGAGTGTCCGGGTTCCGATCTCCGAAGCAGCCGCTCTACAAGTCGACGAGAGGAGGTATCCTACCACACAGAGAGCCATTCGTCGACCACGAGTGTACTTCGGTGCAAGTCGGCAGCATTGTCGTGCGCGAAAAAGGAGCGTTAACGGTATCTGCGTATGATGTAAAATTACACCGGTGTTCCATGACACAAAACTAAACTTGTCTCACGAGAATTGGAATTTGAGCAGGCTCTTTGCCAAAGTACACTGTCGGAAAGTAATTGTTTTGAAAAGCAACTTATATATTTCTGTTTTCGCCAAGGAAAATAATTGTTAAAGAATTACACACACACACACATACACTGTCTTAGATTTCTTTCCCGACCAGTTGACTTTTCGATCGAAATTATCTTGCAGTATTTATAGAGAGAAATCAGATTGCTCGTAGGGAATAAAACTTTCAAGCCATCGGAAAGAATAGCGGAGCGAAACACAAACGGGGAGGAAGGAGGGAAAGTAAAAGCTAGCCGAGTCTCAAGTGGGTGAGTAACGATTACTGAGTTCGAGTATCTACTCTCAATCTGAGAGAGAAAGAGAGAGAGGGAGGGAGGAAGGGAAAACAAAGAAGAAGGACAACGGGTAAACGAAGACATCCATAGATTCCGTTAATTGCACTCGACCCTCGATCGAATCAAGTTTCTTCGGTGCTTGATTTCTCCCGGCATTCGTGAAAATAGGTGTAACGGTATCGACTAAATCTATACTGATAGCGTTGCCTTTTGTTTTTATCTCTCGATTAATCGCGAAACCTCAATTATTGAGCGATATACCATTCGCATTTTCTATACAAATAGGACAGAATAAATAGACGTCTAACGAGCAAGCGCGCGCGTCCATATTTGATATACATGTTTCTCTGAAAATTAAAATTTTAATATTCAAAAACAGACAAAATAATATTTTTTTGTTTAATATTCAAAAACAGACGAAAAAAAAGATGACTGAATCCCTGTTATCTTTCAAATAATAATCTTCTTCAATCAGTCACGTGCTCAGTCAGTAACTGATATATAGAGCGTATAAACTGAGAATTTGTTTTCATAAAAAAAATAAAAAGAGGAAACGCGGAAAGAGATGCCGCTAACCGGATACGCGCAATGCGTTTCTGTATATAAGAGCAGAGGAAGTTTCGCGGAACGAAACCGAACGTGGCGCGATGAGAACGGCATGGCGTATGAGTTTCATGAAATTTTAACAGCGGCAGCCGAGGAAGCGCGCAGCGTGTTTGCATTTTGCCCGCTGTAGAGGCTAAAAACAGACTCGATATTATGCTCGCTGTTATTGCTCGCTTGAAATATCATCTGATTGCGAAATGAGACAGTCTGACGAGTAATTTTCTGGATACATAATATCCTTACTATCACCGCACGCCAATCGAACGCCAATCCCGTAATAATCCCCACTCAATAAGCATCTGTGAAAATTGTAATTATGTAATAGACAACAAATAATCGAGCTTTATTCAAGATATTCGCAAATCGAGTTACTAACCCAAAGACGGCTTTAAAATCAAAGATACCTGAGGCTACACAGAGATGCAAATAGCAGCGAATCGGTAATTGCGAACATACAAAGAGACCTGCAATGAAGAGAACCATCTCTTGAAAAGAGTCAGGTACCACGACTCGTTCTCGTCATCTAAATACGCGTGTGCCTTTATCTCGAAGGCAATTAAAGCAGCGTATAATGAGTACCCTCTCCCCGGTGCTGCTGCCCTTCACCATTACCTTGGTATCTCGCTTCCTCATTCTTTAGGTTCAATGGACTAATTACTTTTTAAATGATCTCGTGAGAAACACGAGAGCATTTTTTTTTGTTTTTTTACTCCTCCGAAGCAAATTTCTCCCTGTCTCCCTGTTCTTATATCTCATTATTATAAAATAAACCCGAGTAAAATACAAAGAAGTAGATAAATTACATTTTACGAAATATCGTAGTGAAGAAAATCGTGCGTAATTTCTCTCCCTCTCTCTTTTTTTCTCTAAAATTTAATTTAATGTTAAGTGACATCAGACTCCTGCATAATAAGAAAAAATATAGCATGGTAGACAACGAGCTTTGTCTTATTTTCTAATGGGAGATAAACAAGGACTCATCTGTGCTTCCACGTTTAATTTTCCGACTCGCAGCAATCAGAAAATTAGCGTTGTCTCAGACTCTGAAAGCGCGACTCGTCTCCGCTTCTTAATACAAGCGTAAATCGCAAACGCAGTTTGCTTCCTTGTCTTGAAGAAGTTTGATGTAACAGACATATATACATATAGAAGCAATTCATACTAACAAGTTAGTTCGTTAATTCTCATCAAATGAGATCGTCTGATGGCACGTAAAGCTAGAGAAAGCGGCTCTAAATCTGCTAAAACATACAATCTTTCAATTTAAATTGTGAAAAGAGTTTAATAACTCGATTACGTATATTTTCTCTCGTTATTATATTTTTATTATTTCCACACATGTCTCGTTAATCCAAATTCTTTCTCTTTCTATAAATCGCGTTTCTCATTTTCTTGCATTGATAACATGCGCAACTCCCACAAACTACTACAACAAACACAATTAACAGGCACCAATAATAATGCCTGTTAATTTAGCAAACACGTTGATAGAAGCGAGTTAAGCATAAAAATTGAAAAAGCAAGAGCTTTTTCGAAAATGTTGGAATTGTTCGTTTTTTTGTGAGATCGCGATCCGACTTCAATCAAGAGTAACAATGGGGGTTACTCTAATCTGCTATTTTACTCCTTTTTCAGTATTAACAATGAAACATCCGGCGTTGGTTTCGTGTAAACACTCGTATCGCGCACGCATAACGGCCGCTGCACCACCATCTTACAATATTCAAGTGCCGGCTGAAAAGCCTCGCGCCATAAGCAACGAGGGTGCGAATAGTCGTGGTGTGATGGCAGACAGACCGCTCGCGCGGCCGCGCTCGAGTCGTCTGTTCTTTATTGCGGCAGTTAAACAGGCTCGTCTGAATATTTGATTGGCAATTCCACGGTCTCACAAAAGATCGCGCCGGGACTGGACTGGTCCGGAGGGCACGAATCCTCTAAGCGGGTATAATCAACCGCACATAATCAAACCTAAACCCCGCAATTCCCTCCCATTCCTCTTTCCCGCAGAGAGCGAGAGCGTGTGCGCGAGAGAGCTGTGTCGTTCTCGCCCCGGCGATATAATCCCGTGGAGCCGAGCGAGCATGCCGCGCGATCGGCAGGAAAGCTGGATTAACCCTGGTGATCCTAATGAAATTCGTCCTCGGAGGATTTTCACGAAACGACGGGCTGTAAAATCTTGTCGACCGTCCCCACGTGCCGCCGCGCACCCCCGGAAAATTGTTCGGCTCGGAAGCATGGAATTGTCTCTCCCGGGCGTGTTTCCCGCGATCGCGCCGGAAGAACGATTAAGCTGTGTGCGCGCGCGCGCGCGTTAACGCTCGTTGCGTTCGATGAAATTCGTTATCCTACCATGATCTCGACTAGGTCGAAGTTAAAAGTGATGAACTTGAGAAATAAGTTACGCGAGAATAAATCTTAAATGCTCTATTGTGGTTAATGAGCGTCGAGATATCTTTTGAGAGAACTCTCGAACGCAAATAGGTACACATATCTCCGAAATCTTTCAGGAGAGAGATGCGTGCATACATATATATTGAGAAGTTTTTTTAACAATTTAAATTGAATCATAATTATACCGAGCCGCAGTGAAATTTTACAAAGAAACTTTGACAAATCACACTTTGTTAGAAAAACAAATGAATAGCAAAATTTCATTCTTCTCCAAGTGGATCTTAGTTTAACTTTAGTCAAGCGGGACGTTTATTTGAGACTTAGTTATTGAGTTCCATAAAAGTTTAAAAGTTGTGAAACGCAGAATAGCCGCGCGTCCAAGTATATTTTCCGGTTGAAGCCGACTTGTCTCTCTAAAATGCTCGAGAAACACACACTCCTCCAGCATTTGATACCGCGCTCGATATTCTATATCGCAAGCGTATTGCACGCGTATTCCGCGGTTATATGCGGAAGAGAATACGTCAGTTCAGATTTGAAAGTCTGATTTATTTAGGAAATAAAACGCGCGACGCGCAATTTCGTGAGACGTTTCGGAGGATCGTCACGCGAACCAATTTAATAAATAATATCTTTGAACGAAAGCGCGTCGAAGAACGACGGAAACCGCGAGCGGCATCAAATTAAAAGCGCCGCGGAATGAAGCGATGAGCCTCGAATAAGCCAGAGACGCGAAGGGAACGAATATGAAATGAGAGAGAGAGAGAGAGAAAGAGAAGCGCATGAAAACCCGGGCGCGGATCGAGCGAAAGAAAGGAAGATCGTCCTCGTCGTCGGAGAGAAACGTATTTCTGGTAGGATAAACAGAGTCGTCTTATCCCGAGCGACACGGGAGCGGGCTCTCTACTTCGCCGTAATGCCTCGGTAATATCCTCGTGCCGTTCCGAATTGCGGAGGGAAACGCTAAGACGGATAAAGGCAAAGTTGACGGGAGTCGAGACACTTGTCGAGCGGTATCAATTGCCGCCGACACACAGAAGATGACGACTGGCGAGTAAGGATAAGTCCGTTTTTCTATTTTGAGAATTCTATTTTCGCGAGAGAAAAGATAATAGACCGAAATGGAGAATAACGGAAAGATCAGACCTTATCCTACTATACGAAAGAGAAAAAGATCGTCCCAAGGACTGCGGTAAACGTTAAACGGAAGTTATATAAACAAAAGGAGCTTTTCGCGCGCGGGAACTTGCGCATAAAATACAGTTGAATGTATTCAAAATAAGTAACATATGTTGAGCATCGGGGGTCTCTCCCTGTGTGTTACGTATTCACACACCGAACTCTGAAGAGGCAACACTTTTAACTTTGCTATATAGAGACCACGAAACTCATGTTGCGTGAAAGTTTTACGCGGAGATATGCATCCACGGTGTATATATTCAGAGACAACCGGTCACGACGTGCTATCAAACTTTCTTCATTTCTCTCCAAACTTGTTCGTCCATATCTTATGTTCTTCCCACAATCTCTATTCTTCGATAGAAAAATAGATTCACACGCTCGTTTAATAACGCACCTCCAACGGAAACGCACGTTCCAACCGCCGAAAAGTCTGTGTGTTTGAAGAAACGCGTATGAAACTAAAATAATGTTAAATACTTTACTTTTTCTATTGTAAAAAAACAGTTTAATTAGTTAACAATAATTTAAACTTTATAGAGGTTTGTCAACATCTGTCAAGTTGTTTGTTTTATCGAGAGACGATTGACGCGACGTACGAGATAAAAAAGACATCTCTTTGACATTTCCGTCGTACGGTCTCACGGCTCTCGCTCTTGGTTTGTAAGAGAAGAACCGAGCGATAATCCAGGTGGCTGAACGCAGTTACCGGTCTCTAAGTAACGCTAAGAGATTGGATACCCAGCTTGATGAAAGAAAACTCGGTAATTCCCGACGTTCAACGCCACATCGCCCAAAGCAAAATGCATTCCGCGCACCTTGCTTCGCATCATGTTAGATTTAAAATTCGGAATGGCAAGTGTAACAAGCTAAAATGATGTGTACGTGCCATCTGCATGCACATACTATGTAAATATTGTGAATGTCTGGAAAACTATTTTTTAATGTCGAAATTGTGTCCTCCTCTTCTCGAGATAAGCAGTTTTAAACGCGCGTGTTTAATTAGTTTTAATTTAAAAGTTGAATCTAAACGTTTTAAAAACTAATTGCGCTTATAAAATGATTATATTGATCAACACACCTCATATAATTATGTCGGTTATTATCACACACACAAAAATCTCTTTGAGAATTGTGCTACGCGATTAATGTTTATTCGATTGTTTTTTGTTTCAAAATAAACACTTAGAAAAACCGAACTAACTTCTGACTTGCGCGATATCGATTGACGCGATATCAATTATTTAATGTCAAATATGCATCCAAGTACTAACAAACAAGAATTTTGCAATAGATATCGTTCTAATATCGTTTTGGAACACGATAAAAACGCGTGTTAATTTCGCTCAATAAAAGAATGTTTGCATTGTTTGTTGTGGCAATTGTCGCGCGGCGAGGAAGAAATGAACGAGCGTACGTATATATAAATGGACAATTCTCATCAAGAATCAATTTCGCGTCCGCCGATGTCGTTGAATAATTAACGCACAGTCGGATCGTTTTTGCGTCGTCTGTCCCGGAAATCTTCTCGGCGCGCACGTTTATACGTCGACCGACGCGCAACGTGACGTTTTCCGCGAGAAGTTTCGCTCTGCCAAGTAATTAACCCGACGCCGATTATAAATCCGGTCTTGTGAAATTTTAATATCCGGCGAAATCGTCGTTGCACAGGAGGTCCAGATGTAACACCAAAGTTATCGATCGCGACGACGCGACGCGCAACCGAGTACGACTCGTGAAATGAAATCGTTTGCCGAGCGCACAATTTTCACGAGCGGTGATTTGCAGCATATTATTTTCAAAAAGAAAAAAAACAAAAGCGCTCTGCAAGCATTAATAATATTGTCAATAAAATAGAATAGGAGAGATGACGATGATGTAAAATTTGACAAAAGATTAATTAATTTTACCACATTTATTGTCTGAATTTAATTTTAACGCAATTCTCTCTGCGTCCGGTGCAACAATAATCATCGCGTTTGTAATCGCGACAGGAAAACGCAACAATTGCGACAATATACAATATATTTTCGGAGAATGCATCCAATTTTCGATCTAACCTCGGACGGGCGACGCAGTCGTTGCCGCGGTCTCTCGTAATAGGCAAACAAACGCGCAAATGTCACGTTGCCTCGAGAGTTGGTCTTCCGTAGTCGTGAAATTGCTGATTGCGATTATCTAGACGGGAGAGAAGGAAAATACGACGTGCGTTTAACCGTCCAATTGAATACGCGAGTTGGCGAGCGGCCGACGACGACGACGACGACGACGTAGCCACGTTTCGTCAAGAGCGACTCGATCCGAAGAACGACTCGAGTTTTACGTGACTTTAATTTTCGTCGAATTTCATCGAGGTAGAAAATTGAAAACCCGAAACCTTCCCTCTTTACGACGACGCGATCCGAGTGCTCGAGAAACCTATATACATACATACATATATACATATATATATATATATAGCGTCTCGCGCTCCGATCATTTTCTACCTACCATTTCCGTCGGTGCTACCTTGTCAATCTAGAAGTATAAATTGCAAAAGTTCTGCCTCGGCACCGCAGCGACATGGTTAACGTGCAGTTGGCAGTGCTTGTCGATGATGGAGAAATTGCGCGTCTAACGGCAGGACAGAGATTAGACTAAAGAGATTCCTTTGATGTACGTGTAAAATGAAATCTTGCGCTTTCAACCTCCCTCTCGCACGCTGGCTTAGTTTCTCTATCTAACTTCGCAAACGCGCGATAATAAGAGCGTCATTAGAAATTCGTCAGAAACTAACAAGATTGAAGAAATATCGTTAGAGATAATTCCACGTTATTTAAAAATAATTACATAAATAAAAATGTTATTACTTTCGGTACACACTGTGACTCTATAAGTATGGAAGAAATCACGGAGAAGGGATAATTCAGTATTAAAATTCCATTCCGTTCTTATTTATCTAAAGAAATCGTTCGAGAACGGATTACGGTGTTTTCGCTTAAAATGTAACGTATCCGACGCTATCCAACGTAATTAGTCGTCGAACGCGCTGCATACGAGAGCACGTGATTACGAGAACGGCGCGACCGACCGTATATATCGCGGCTTTGTAATTCGATTGCGAGGGCGAGACGCGAAGGCGAAACGCGACGGAGAAACGGAGAAAGAGGAAACGACGGCGGTTTACTTCCCGCGCAGAAAGGAAACGCGGCGACCGTCCAAAGATTTATCTCGTCGCGTCGACGCTCTCTTCGTCGACGACGGCCTTAGGAGCACGGCGAGGGCAAAGTATAAAATATCCCGGAGTTCCTGAAACATACCGAGCGGAAAATTACAGATAGTTCGCGACGAAGCCGCGATCTCTCGCGCGCGGAAACATCCGATAGTCGGAATGTAACGCGATGTCGCGTAAAAGCGCGCGCGGAAAGAAGAAAAACACTCTCGCGTTATGAGAAAAGAAGAAGCCGCATATGTCAGTGCACATCATCGTGAATAAAGAATACCGATATGTATTGAGCGCTCATCGTCCGTCATGTTACGTTTCTCTTTTTGATATAGATATATTGGACGATCGATTTCTTTAATATACATATGTATATATATCGCCGTAGTTTAATCAAAAATACAATATACATATATTTACGTAATCCGGCGCGTTTATAACGCGATATGTGAAATTTTAAACAAAAGTTTGATAGTCATGGAGAGAGGGGGAGAGACTTCTTTCAGATCTACAATAGGTTTACTTCCCCTACTATATCACCGCTGTACTAAAACAGCGAATAGCATCGATGCGGTTCTATGAAGATAAAAAGAGATTTTCCGCGTTATTTCCGTGTATCGCAAAAATGGCTCGTCCGCGTCGTTCTCCGCTTTTCTGTGCGGTTTTGAAGGAAACTTTCTGAGGAATAATACTTGCTGTCGAACAGAAGAAAACTCGCAACAAGAACTTCAATATACTAAACACACCGCACGTATCTTTCTCTCTCTTTCTCTCTCTTTCTTTCCTTCTTTCGCACCCGAAGTTTCATCTTTACAGCCGCAATTTTGCGCGCGTTCGTTGTCGCGCGCGCGCGAGTGTGCATAAATATATAACATGGCAATAATGCACCGTAAAGCCGTAATCTTCGATCAGACGCAGCGGCAATATATATTCGAGAGAGTCTATACGCCGACGATGGTGATTATGGAGTAAAGAGAGAGAGAGAGAGAGAGAGTGAAAGGCGGGACAATAAATTGATGTTAACATTAAACATTAAACATCTTCCCTGTGATTAATTAAAACGCAAATTGAGATTTTAAAAGCTATATACATTTAAACTTCGGCGCGAATAACATAGCACTTTGTTGCGTGTAATTATACAGAGTCTAGTTTACAAAAAGCTTTTCTATTCTAAGTAGTTGAAGTCTGAAACTATTGGCGTTTTCAACATTTTACATAGTTCAAAGAAACTCTCATTAAAAAGTTGTTTAAGAGTAATTAAAGAGCATTTTAGTCAAGCGCGCGCGCTCGCGCGCGCAACAAGATTTTGTTATTAAAATTAAAGTCTGAAATCTTGTACAATAAAGATCTCTTGCAATCTTGATCGTCATTATTAAGTTAATTGTTTCTTGCTCAAATATTTCAGTTGTTATCGATAATTTAATCGACGCAAATGAATCGCGTGAAGATCACTGTGTTGATTTGCTGTACTTCATAGCGGACTTGAACAAGTTTCGTCGATAAATCTGAGAACATTTCAGGAAGCAGTAAGAAACGAGGAATTCTCTGATGGATACACTGAGATTTGTACAAAAAAAAAAAAAAAATGTAATGATTGCGTTAACACGGAACGTGATGAGTTCGAGCGACAAGAAGAAATATCGTAACGAGTTCCGAACGGGAATTGCGCGAGAGTTTTTGGACTTCGCATATATTACTTGCAGTAATAAACCGACACGTGTAGTACGGAGAGCGACACGAAGATGTGTTCGAAGACGGGAACCGCAGCATTCTGCGGCCAAGACGTCGCTCCGACATCGGTTTCTCTTGTTTCGGAGGCGAAAGGGCGAGGGTGAGAGGAGGCAAGAGGGATGATGGGGGGGAGAGCAAAGTTGCGCGAAGCTCGTGCTTTCAATAAAGTTTTACGGTTCTTCTCTCGCGGCAGCTCGTCGGTCGTGTACGTTCGCCGAGAATGTCTAACGGCTGCCGTGGAATCGCATGCCGGTTTACACACGAAGCTAACTTTCTCGCCTATCGCGGTGCAATCTTTCTGGTCCCTCCTCTTCCCTCTCCTTGTTCCCGCCTTCACTTGGAAGCATCATCCCGCTGCTCTTATTTCACCTTTGCGTTCCTTCCTCTCTTCGCGAATTCTTCATCCATTCTCTTGTTCGCTGCTCGTCCACTTCTCGCTCGGATGAAAGCGTACTTTCGTGCTTTCTTGCCCGAACCTGAATTTGGTTGTCTGAGTGCTGTATATATTGCGCGGCTATATTGATTTCTGTCGTAAAGCTTCTTTTTATATGTCGGGTGCGTTTTAAATAAATTCTCAGAAATTTTCTCTCCCGCATGAATATATGAATTTTCGTGAAAAAACATTGTCGTTGGAAGTACATCGTGAAATATTCCTTTCTATTACATACAAACGCACAAACACGCACACACACGCACGCACGCACACATTGTCACGTGGTTGTTGTAATTAATTTTATTTATATGTGCTCAGCGACGTGAGAAAAATGTAAGCGGTTTCACGGACATTGTTAGCTGCAACAAAGAAAAGAAAGAATAATAAGGGGCGGGAAGTAGGGGGAGAGGGAGGAGGACGGCATATCCCGCGGGATTAAAGCAAAGCTCCGCGAAATTGCTCGAAAGCCACGGAGTTTCAATAAACCCTAGGCGCCATCGCTAAGGGCGCGCCGTGATGGATATCGATTTTAATTTAAAACAAATCCAGTCTCTCATTCGCGCAATGTTTAACATTGGGGCTAGCGCTCCGTAGATGTGGACGATAACTTAGACACCTGAGGTGATAATAATACTGTAAAACGCGGCATTTAAAACGGAATTTAAGCGCGCGAGCATTCGATGAATACTTTTGCATAATGAACGATAAAGAAACGTATCTTCAAATAAATAGAAAGCTCATTAGTCTCACGAAGGGTGAGAAAAACGATCGGACGATGCAATATGCATGACGCGTAAAATCTGAAATTGTTCAGGGCACACGGATATATATTTATCGCGCGCCTCTTTCCGTATTCCGGCAATTTGCGCATCGAAGCTTGCTAAAAACGACGGGAGCCTCGCCGCATTTGCACGTTGATTGGCTTTGTGCAGCCATCAACCAAACATAATGCAAATCCCACCCCGTATAGTCGAGGCTCGAGCTGCAAAACCGGCTCGCAAGGGTCTGCGAAAACGATTTGAATAAAGGTCGCGTATGAATAGTGAAACGAGTGCGGACAAGAGGATGCCGCTAGAGATATTCCCATGAATCACGGGAACGGAGACGATTTTATCACTCTTTCAAAACAATGTATAATTTTTTAAAATAAATATCCTTTGATTAGACTCTCCAGTCTCTTGTAAAATTTGATTTTGTGTGTATCCGATATGTAAATACATATATAATTTGTAACACTGAAAAAATATAATTAAACTAAAAATATATGTAAAATTAAAAATTCTACTCTTTAATTATAACTGCTTGTCACAATTTAACTAGATTCACGTAATTGTACATAAATTAAAACTTGTACTTTATTTACATAAAGTAAAATAAATTAAATTATTATAATTATTATAATTACTATATAAAGTATGCTATATAAAAAATTAATTAAGTTTTAATTAATTCTATAATCAATACTATTTTTCTATAAGAATGTTCGAGTAAATAAAATGCGATAATGCGATAAATACAAAATATATGGCTTATATATTTTATAACGTATAGAGGAGGTAGAGGAGGTAGGCTGTCGAGTCAAAATACGATGCGATGCATTGCCAGAACCACTGTTCACTACTTTGAGGTCAATCCCATCCCCGTGCCGACTCTCTGTTCTTGAACTTAGTTTTCAGCATGTCCGTTGTTATAGCTACTAATTATTCTTGGAACGTCCACGCCAGAAAGCAGTAACTACAGACGGAACTAGTTCGAAACCAGTCCTGTAAAGTTACGTTAAGTCCCCTCTATGTACCGGCCAACATACTCGACATAAATCTACTGGCTATCGCTTTCAGAACCGCAGCCGTTTAATTAAACGTACAAGAGAAATTTCCGAAGTAAATACGATACATGTCGCAATACGGTAAAGATAAACATAAATATTCTTCTAATAAGTCGCGGCCGTAATTGTAAGCTCAAGGAAGATCAGACAATTTAACTGATCGCGAAGAAGTTGTTTTGCTTGTTAACGGTGTTTCGCGTTTCAAAAGTTTTATTGAAGGGTATGCCGGACGCGAGCGCAATATACAACGCTTAATAAACTGCCTCCGGCTATATGGGAAAAATTCAATAGATAACAAAATATCTTGCGTGTGGCATACTTCTTGATTAATTTAACTTGGTAATACTTTGACTACCAGTAGAGTAGCTGGTTCAAGTTTGAACTAGTTGGATGGGTTTACGCATAATTAAGCGACACGTGCACACGCTCATGAACAAACCACCACGTCGTGTCAACCACGCGACGCATAATTACTTTGATACAAACTGCTCGGAGCTCCTTTTCGAAACCGCCGATGCCGAAAGCTACGAGAAAAGCCACTTTCGAATTCGATCAGCTTTGTCATTACGGATGAAGACTTAGCGCGAGTTATTACTCGGAAAGTTTCGTTATTGTGCCGGTCGCGTATGCAAGCCTCACTTCCGGGTCGTAAATGTTGCGCACAAAGGGAGGTTTCCGCGCAATACACGATGCAAACGATATTATGCACATTGCATCCATTATACATGCAAGTATGTGCGGTTCGTGTTTGCACCACAACTCATAGATATTTCATCATATACAATTAAACACTTGACCAGCTTGTAATGTAAAACTATAAAATAATTATAATTATAATAAAAATTATAATTATAATTATAATTTAATTTTAATTATAATTAAAAAAATAATTCGGATAGTGCCTCTTGATAAATAAATAAATACACGTATGTATGTATGTGTACAACGTAGTACGTGTACAACATAGTTGCGCTCTTTCTATACTGTCCATTGTCTGCACAAGTACTGAACATAATTTGCAATCGATCGCAGTTTTATTTCGACTTTCCGTTTACAAGTGCAGTTACGTACGTATGAAAACGCGCGGTACACAGTAGAGTTGATTCCCACATGATTGCAAATTACCTTCGATACTCGTGCACGCAATGGACGATAAAAAAAGCACATTGCGGTACTAAAAAGAATATAGAATATACAGAACGGCTTTCAAAATAAACATCCGTTTTTTCAATTTTCCAAATTTAACAACTAAAACACGAATATTTTATGTATGCTACATAAAAGATAAACAACATACAACTCAAAGATTAAATTTTCATTAAAGATTATATACACACATTCTTCTGTACACAAATCTGGCTAGACTTAAAAGATTATTGTGCAATTCGCCTATTATACGAAACAAAGGATTTGATACGCGACTTAAAGAAGTTTAGACCGTATTAATTCGTCACACTCAACAAAGTAAAGAAAGGAGAGAACTTCGAAATTGCTTGCATTTAATAAGTAGCACTTGAACCCAGCTGGCGAGTTCCACGTTAATCTCTCTCTCTCTTTTTCTCTCTCTCTCCCTCTCTCTATCTTGCTTTCTCTTTTGATCTTGGCAAAGGCAGATCTTGGCGAAACTTCCTCTTGAGATAATCTGTGTCTTGAAGTCTTGTTACAAAAAATTTTAAATTACGAATATTTTAATATATATACGTATATATTAATATCGATATCGATATTTAATATAGAAACGTAAGAAAACAGTGTGCTAGACTGAAACAAATATACAAGGTGTCTGAGAAAGTTTGACCAAGCCGTAGTGGAAAAGCAGAGTCGATCTGAACAGAAAAGTCATTGGCCATTTTGCACAATTCGCAATATTTATGAAGTAATTAATAAATGTGATCGAATAAAAAAGCGTGTGAAAATTCAGACTCTGTAGACATATGTATGATTTTCAGTTATAAAGAAAAATAGTCTACTTCTAAAATCTCCTAACAAGCAATCTCCTAACAGCAAGAAGCAAACAAGCGAGCGACGTGTGACTTCTATTAATAACTCAATAAGTATTGCAAATTTTGCAAAATGACTTTCTGTTCAGACTGGCCGAATCTATATCTTTTCGTACTTTAGCTGTGTCAAAATTTTTCAAACACTCTGTATATAAGAGATATAAGAGAGAACGACATAAGTGTTTATACAGAAACAAAAATAACGTAAGAAAAATAAGATAGATTTGTTGAGTTTACGCTACGTACACACAAACAAATAAATAAAATATCTAGCAATAACGTGGACGCGATCGTAGCTCTACGTGGATGAGCTTTATCCTGATGTGCATGTAGCTCTAAGATTATCTAACCGAGAACGATATGCAATATGCTGCCAGCGATGGCAAGTTACATCTTCTTTATCCTTGTCATATATTAGTTTGAAATATGTTTAAAACTGGTTCATGTTCATCTTAACCCGAAGAATTAAGGATTTAATTAATTTAACGTAAAATATGAGTTCACATACAAAGGATATCTACGAACAAATTTATGAGCAAAACAATGCAACATACATATACCTTACTCTCCGAGAGAGAGAGAGAGAGAGAGAGATGTAAAATTAATTAGTTTAAAATTTAAGTAATTTTAATTAAACGCTATAATTATTTTTGTATTTCAGAATATAAAAACCAAAAACTTACATTTATTCGTATTATACAAGTATTTCTTTGTCAATTAAGTATTACACAGTTTATTGTATTACATAGTGTGCAACACGCGCAATGGAGTCCGCAAACAAGTTATGCTCACATTACGACAAAATTAAGCCAAAATAGTGCCCGTGGGAAAAGCATTTCACTGAGAAAAAAGATTGCTCACTTGAGGAAAGAAAGATTGTAACCGCGGTCATTAAGTCGGAGTTTATTGCACCACTTATTTCACATATCTTTGTAAAACATCACCAAAAGGATATGTTGACATAATCTCTACCTTTGTCTAAAATATAGCTATATTATTTAATAGATATGCGCACAAAATATAAAACAAAAGTGTTTATAAAAATGTGCAACTATTTTGGTAATTGAAGTTCTCAATTTAGACTCGTATCTTTTCTTCGGATAGCAATTATAATCTTTATATATAATTTTCTCTGTTGCACAATTCAAATTCAACAATTAATAGAGTCGGAAAACTATTCTAACCAAATTTTTGAAATATAATTATAACGAAACATCTCTGACATGTGACAATTTAATTGCAATTAGTACATTCTCTCCCGTGCAACGTCAAGAGACGAGCAGAGTCAGCGGCAAAACAATTGCGAAACTAATTGTTTAGCGAGTTTATGATTTATTTCCAGACGCTTATATTTCCCCTACGCGTTCGCGCGCATGAAAAAGAGCTGGTTATGATGGAACATTACAACGGTTTATTTAATCGCTTAAGGTACGCGCGCGTTCCTTAACGAGCTATCATTAAATTGATGTTAACATGGCTCAACCTCGCCGACATTGCCCCGCGTGTTGCGGTAGCGAAGTTGTTCCAGAGGGTATATGAGGAACACACCAAGCTCAAACGGGAATAGTCGAGAATCAGGAAGTAGTGGTGGTTCCGGAGGACAGTACAGCGATCGGCGGGGCAAACGGCAGCTTCATCGATCTCGTTAAAGCTTGCTTCCCTTTACTTTAGGCATTTTCTTTTCTTTGCCCAGATCAGTCCAGCACACGGCCGAGGATATTTCTCTCTCTCTTTTCTTCCTCTCTTTCTCTCTCTCTCTTTCTCTTCCTCTTTCGTATATCCACGAGCAATCCTCCCTCTCTTCGATCCTTTTTCTACTACTACTAACGCTCGGCTGACTCCTGACGCCTCTCCATTCCATCCACCACTACCACCATCACCACCATCACCTACGGCCTTTGCCAACCTCGAGACCGACCAACCTAACCGGCCTCAGACTCAACCGTCGACTTCGCAGCCAGATTACACCCGCGGGGAAAATTTTCCTCCCTCATTCGCCTCGACGCCGCTCCGTTTAAGTGCCGCCAACGAGATCCTTCACGAGATCCTGCCCGAGCACACGTCCGAGCTAATGCGTATGCTATTCTACGCTTGTTATACGGCTATACCGGATCCGCCTGCGGACGAGAGAGAGGATAAAGTGGCCGTTTCTAGTCTACTGAAGAATGAGGGACGAACGAGTAAAGTGTAAATGTGATATGCCGCAATAAAGCATTCTAATAGTCACTTATAAAACTATAATTAAAACGAATGTTTCTGAAACACGATATGCGAAAGATGTGTAATATAATAAAATTGATAATTAATTTCTAATAATAATATTTAATAAAATATTACTATACATATATCTAAGACAGAGAGAAGAAGTATTTGTAAATATAATTAAAAAATTAAATAAAGAGAAACTGTAATTTTCATTTAAATTTTACCTCTCTCCTTTCTCTCTTCTTTTATTTCATTAATTAAATATCGCGATATTCTTGATCGCTAATTAAGAATAAAAATACTGTAAAATAGCGCGAAGTTTGTTATATGTACTGTCAATGAGAAAGTTGGTTTCCTTCATTGTATTCACGCAAACTCGAGTCCGAAACCGATTAGCAGTTACTCGAAGTTAAACATAGACCAGCGAAAGTTTATCTTCCGACGTAAGCGAAGTGAAGTCGATGGCGTGACAATGGCTTTCATCGATTTCACTCGCTGCGATGTGGACAGTAAAGTGGAAGAAGACACGGTACACGCAGAGAGGAAGCTCGAATGAAAGAATCAGGAAGGAAAACGTAATAATATCTTAATGGACTCGTAAAACAACGCCTATTTTTAGATGAAGTTTCGGTCGGGACTCATAGTGGTGAACGGCTGTAAAAACGCAGCGTGAATATCCGAGGGATGCCGATAAAGTTTCAACTTTACGGTAGTCTATTAATCTTTCTGCGCTATTCAACGTCCGCGAATCACGATGACGTCCGCCCGTCGATAGTATGACATCAATGACATGGTGTGTGTATCGTTACTGTATTATATATATACGCGCGCGCACAAACGCACACGTATACACGAGCCAGTATCCACAAGGACTCGCAACGCGATATCCATCGCGAGGAAATATAGATCACAATCGGGAATAAAGCGATATATTTGCCGACGGGAACGAGAAACATCCCGTCCTTCCGTCACCGATATTTTTTCGCTTGACTTCATTCGCAAACCGACTTGTCAGTATTTTCACATTTCGCTCGTAACGCCGAACAGCAGTAATAGCGAGATCGAAAAAAATTCTCAACCAATATTCCGCGATACAAAGGTTTTTGTGCCGGATTGCACTGACAGTTGAAATTAGCCGAAATCAAGCTTAGCTATTTTCCCCGATATATACGCGGCTTTCTGGATTATCGTCCCGACTATGATATAAACGGCTTGGGAAAATTGGATTAGTGCTGATGGACGTGCGTAACGCGCAATTCCGCGCGCGCGCCTTTATACTCGCATATATATACATATATATAATTCAATACGCAGATCTCACTGTGGGCTAAGTGATTGTTGCCGTAAAACATAGGATAGCGATAAGCCAGTTTAACGACAGTTTAACCTAGTCATGTCGAGCTGATGGCCGGAATATCTGCTCCAAGAGAATAGCCGAACCATCACGTATACCGAGCGCGGAAATATGTCGTAATGCTTCACGATGGTAGATTTTTTTTTTACGTCCCGTCGTACATATATCGTAAAGTTTTTAAGAAGTTTCTGAAGGCAAGACTTGCCGCCGTAACTCTGTGCTCCAAGGGATTTGAGCGTCATCCTTGAATCTTCTAGGCTATGTGATTGTACCCCTCGGTGCGAGTCTATGAGCTTTAAGTTGCTCGTGACTATCTGAAAGAATATTTCTTCAAGTGTACGCAAATATACTACTTTGCTTCGAGTATCAGCAGATGTACTAGTTGTCGATTTTTTTCTCTGTTAATTTTCTTACTTCTCTCGTTTACATAGATTTTCTTTACGCTTTCAGTTTTTCACATTTTACATATTAACAACGTAAAGATAAATTTGTTCCATTATCGGTGGAAAATATTAATTCATTTTTATATATGGGTTAAACGTTGAAATTCATCAAGATACCGTTAAACAGCCCAACGCGTACAAGTTTTGCGTATTGATTTATGTATGTAAAACGATGAGCGAAAGAAGATATTTTAAAAGCGGGTAATCACGCGTTGGCCGTATACTTATGGACGGAAAACTACTATCGTGAAGAGTCCGGATGGCGAAGCTGAGAGAGCATTCATGGTCCCTCCGGGGTAAGGACAATATATCACGTCGTAATTACGAGCCGGGATGCCGAAGATGGGTTGAAATATAACGCGAAGGTGAAGCAGGCGCGGTCGTTTCCGCGGATATACTCGACGGTGGAATATATAATGGATGCTTTTATCATCCGATATTCTGGCTCACGACGATAATATACAAATCGCAGGTACGTATCTATCTCTTCCTTCCCTCTTATAAAATATCGCAATAACAAACCCATCGCAGTCGAAAATGAGCAACATACAGTGTCGATCTCTTCTCGTCCGCCGTTTGTTTAGTTCAACGCTTTTTTTGTTTTTTGTCTAACGTACAGTTTGTAAAAGTGAAGTAGTCAAACTCCGGATTATACGACTTTCGTTTAATTGCTCTGTCGCGCGGTGCGGTTTAGTTTGAATCCAACTCTGACCTGACTTTAATCTCTCTGCTGTTTTTAATTAGTCCGACCTCATGCGAATAAAATTCTGAAGGATTTTCACGAATATACCGAGCGATTTACAAAAGTATTATACGATATATATTTTACTTTAAAAAAAAAAAGAAAAAAGTATCTGTAGAAAATTGAAATGCGAACCAATATACATGATGCGTGTAAATTATTATTCAAGTATCATATCCTAATGTTTGGATTTCTTTCTGTTTTTATATGTTTATTCATTAAAATGCAAACATCTATATCTGTTTATGTTCCGTTTAGTACTTTCAATTCTTTCAAAAACAATTGACTAACGGAATTCACGGAAAAGGAATGTTGCAACACCCGCCTTCAAGTGCGCCCGCATTCATCTTCGCTCCCTTCGTACAAAGTGCATCGCATCTAGATGAGATATACGCGGAAATAAATGGCGTGCCGCGCGGGGAGAAAAAGGGACGAACAATACGGTCGGGGAAAAGTTTTATTCGCTCGTTATCCACGGTTGTCTGAGAATAACCGGTAGCAAACCTCCTTTGCACGGCAAACAGGTCCGGCTAAGTTCGGCCGGAGAGAGAATGCACTGTGACGAGAGGAGAAAAGATCTTATTTATAGGCGCGGTAAGTTTCCAAGTTCAGGCGCTTTTCCGCGTATAAAGCGCGCGCGGTTTTCTTGTCGCTCTTGTCCCCCACAAACATCCTTTCTAACCTTTCGCCATCCTTTTGTCCGTATTGTCTGCTGCTATTTCCGATCTTCTCCTCCTATTTTCTTTTTCCATCCACGTGTACAAACGAGCCGTTGTTTACGGGTGAAACGGCCGAACGAATCCCGAAATTAATTCCCCAAGTTAATCAGAAGTTGGGCGTTTTGTTTCGGGACGTACATTGACGGCGCAAATATTACGATCTTAAAAGCATTATTTGTATTGAAACAGAGTGATATTTGGAATATTTTTATTAAAAATAATCTCAGAAACACGTAGTCAAGCTATGAGAGCAATCTTTTGCGAAACACTCTGTATAATGCAATAGAAAAAAATGTAAAAAATTAATTTCATACTTCTTTTACTTTCAAATATATGCACACTCTAATAACAACTTGTGCTTGGAAGATATCCACTCTCATTGTTGTCAGCGCAAATATACAATCTGCGTATTTATAAAATCGATTAGAACGCGAAATCTCTTTGCAATAAATTTGAATTGTTTACACGTTTTTTTCTCTCGATATTTTCTTACATAGATATATGCGATCATATACCTATTCCGGATCTTGCGCAGTTAGATTTCACATAGAGATCAAAGACTGCCGCTCCAATCGTCATACTCCTCTCTTTTCTCAAACATGTTTGAAGCCGTCTACCAAAGTTAATTGTTATTTTTTATTTTACGTGACTATATACTGAGAAAACACCATATATATGTGTGTGCGTGTATATATATATACATGCGTACGCGCGAAGAGAAAATATTTAGCAAGGCTTATTGTATTTGCGCGCTGTTTGGCGGATTACTTTCCAGATTTAATTTTAGAAGCGAAAGCGAGAATCACGGCTGAGTAAATTGTCCGTGATTCCGCTATTGTAATACCATCGTAAATCTTATACTCGTTGCGACTTTCACGTTTATCCGAGTTTCCAAGTTTTCTAGTTGCGCGCGCGGCTACAAGAAGAAGCCATTATTTACTGCGTCTTCTTTAAGGAGAACTTATCTGGCTGGTAGATTACATAACAGCGGGCGTTCCTCGCGAAGTTTACACCTGTTGCAAGTTCTACAATGAAAAATGGTGGAGTCGCGGACCGTACGCGAGACCTTCGCAAAAACAGTGACGCCATTCTCGTCCTCTTCGTCATCATCATCGTTGTCGTCGTTGTCGACGTGATCTACTTCGTGTAATACTTGTCGCGCATAGCGACGATAGTTACCAAAAAGATATGTCTCTCTTTTTGTCGATCGATAAACTCTTACTCCTCGCCCTTACCCGTATATCCGACAAACGCACATCCGATTGATTTACGGTCAAAGTTCCTCGATATATCCGTTATATAGTTACGATACTTCCACGAGATGAGTTTCTCCATCGAATTAAGCTCCCATCTTTGCGATATAGGCATTACCAACTTCCTGCCGGTCCTTACAGCTGATTTCCGACGAACGTCGGAGGTTACGGACTTGCCCCAAGTAGAAGAGCACGAGAAATTCGATTTTAGAAAAGTCTAATGCACACGTTGATACACGTATAAAACATATTTCAACTACGAACACTTTAAAATCAATTTTCGAGCGATTAAGAAGCATCGCTCGTTGAAGTCAGAAAATCAAATTTAAAGAAGTTAAAAAGTTCTTTTTTCATTTGAGATGCCATGCTTACAAAGATATTCACATTTAACTACGTCGAGCTGCGTAATTTTTCTTAATTAACAATACATTTTTTTCTGTGCTTTTTATGTAAGAATAACTTAACGATAAGAACTCGAAAAAAAAAAACAACTAAAACACACACAAATCTTAAATATTTCCTACGCTATTTTGGTACGATGTATAAAATTACCCGAACATATATTTTTCGTTATCATGCTGCACAAATAACAATCATATTTTTCAACGAGCGCTTGAGAGTTCTTCAAGGTACCTAAAACGAGGAGAGAGATCTTGCGTAAATGTTATCAAGCTGCTATCCTAACTGCCGCTGTGAGCCATTTGAGAAATAAAATATGACGAGATTTAACATTAAGATATGAAAATCCCGTTCGAAAAATAAAAATATAAAACGTGAGTAAAGAATTGAGAATAAAATGCGCAGAGTTACTGCACATTTTTTTTTGCTGTGTTGTTTGAATATATTGTTTCATATGTTCGAATATGAAATATGTAACAAGTAACGGTCATTATACAGAAATAAAAAATATATACATTGTGTACATTAATTTTAAAATAAAATCAACATATCACGCGTATAGACAGGTGTGTTTCGCGTGAGAAATTTATGAAAAGGTAAATGGAAAAATTTTCTGGAATAATACTTGCTTTCATAATCTTAAATTTAAAGACAAAGAGAGTGGAGGTAGAAGTTTACTTTTTTAAAGAGAAGTTTCTCTTTTTACGATATTGCAAGAAACTCGACGCGAAGATTCGAGACTTCTAACAACACTAAAATAATACGAAAACACGCAAGTCAACAAAAACATTTGTTTCTACGCGGCACTGCTTTCACGTACGTATCTACCCAATCCGTTTTCATGTTGTTCGCGAGTACAGAAGAGGATTTGTAATTTATGTAGCACAAGAGAATAGTTTCTTTTAAGCAGCTCTTCTCACAGAAAAATTTATAATGGCGCGTGTGATAGATAAGGAATCAGAGCTTTTATGTTCGGGAGAGAGGCGCGGCATTTTCGTTTGAAAAATATTTCTTTGCGGGCTCTGCAGCGCGTTATCGGAATACCGTGCTTCTTTGCCTCTTTTCGAAAGTCGACGAGCTTTTTACAGCGAATACAAACATGCATGGCGCATACATGGAACAGAGACTGAGCGCTTCCTCTTCCATCAAATCCCTTTATATTTTGAAAAGTTGGTACATATGTACTTAAAATACTCTCTTCTTTAACATTTTTTCAAAATATATTAACAAATTTCTTGAAGAAATATTGTCGTATATAATTGTCCACTAGAATCCTAAAATGTGTGTAAAAATTATTTATAACAGAGAACTGATAAAACAAAGTTATATTGTTGACATTGTATACTCTATACTTTCACTCCTACATATTATACTTATAAAATATTATATTTCTTTCAAAAAGAGTGAATTTCTCAAAAATACTTTACTTTTACTTCAATGCAAAAGTTTCTAAGTTATATCTATCGATGTAAAACTCGTTATTGCTCGAGAGATTGACAGATAATTTATTACGTCCATCGCGTTGGTAAAATATGAAAAAACATGTTACAACCCCTCCGGGTGGATATCGCAGACATCTAACCGGAAGAGAACATCCGACATTCCGTTTCCGCGGAAACGAGTATTCCACGCATCGAATATGGAACTGATATGGCGGACATCAAAGGCAATACGACCGCGGATATCCGCCGTGAGGCTGCTCTTCCACGCGGCGGAAATCGCAAAGATGACGCGGCCGGATAAGGAAAAGTATTATGCAAGATAGACGGCATAACGGAATATATATCCGCTCTATGGATTCCGTGTGTGACAGCGGACGGAAGATACGCTTCCCCGAAGCCATCGCTTCTTCCCGACGACGTAACGTCGTGACGGAAAATGAAGCCATGTATGCGCGAATTGTTCTGATACGCACATAAACAACATTAAAACAATATTACTGCAGAATAACTTTTTTACGTGCGCGCGGCGCGTACAAGTGATAAAAAACACGGATGCCGTATCAAAAGTTTGAATAGTATTATTTTTTTTTTTTTTTGTGTGTTGCACTTTGCGCGAGAAATGCTTTCTCTTCTGTGTAGTCTTCTTCGATTAAATTTAAAAGTATAATAAATCCCCGTATTGTCTAAATACGCGCGTTCGGCGTCACTTTGTTATCAAATAGTGCGTCCAACGTTTACGTTCACATATTAAAACGTAGGTTAGGTGATTATGTAAATTCTCATCTCTTCACTCTCTTCTATTTTCAGATTTCCACTCTGCAGTTGTTTGCAGTTGGATTCCTCGTTAAGTTTCGTAAGATGTTACATATACGAAATTTGTTTATTCTACAAACTGGCAAAGCAAAGATAAATTACACTTATCTTCTATATAAACACAAGAATTTCCTTATTAAGATCAGTCCCTCGGTTTAGATGCTTGATTTTGCCGAGAAATCCGAGTTCGAATTATAACGATATTCCCAATTATAACAAAAATTTACGCATCAACCTACTTTAGGAAATTACATGCTCGCAAAATCAAAGAATGTTTAACTACCTGTAAACGTCGAAATTAAGACGTTCTATGAATCGACACATGTATATATATTTTTGTTATTAATTTACAACGCATTTTCCATTCACTTTTGAATCGCGACACGCCTGTCTACTTGATATGTATGTCAAAGTAACGTATATACACTACATCTTCGGTAATCACGTTTCTTTGGTTTCTTTCGAAACGTTAGGAATCGGACTTCGCGAACACGCCGAGAACATTTCCCCGGAGACTAGATTCAATTTCGCCGACTGAGACGCAGAATTTTGCAATGCCGTCACTAAGCTGCCTGTAAACTCGCGTACGATCGAAACTTAGGCAATAAGTTCTTTGACTATCTGTCCCCGTATGTAAAGATGGCGTGAGCGAAGAGCGAGAAAAACAAGAAAGAGATTCAAACAGAACAGATACATGAGAACAGATGCTTGTCTGATATATAATATATACTTATCGCGAGAGGCATTATTTTGTTCGTGTAAGACTATAATTCGTAACATTGTTTTGCCGACAACATATCCCGCTTTGAAAATTAACGAAGGTGTAAACGAGTAGTTAGCGAACATCGCAAATGACTGGGTAGCGGATTAAAGGCCGATGCGATGAACGGATAATCAGCGTAGCTTACAGAGAAACGGAAAATGCGCGATCATTAAGCAGCGCCGAGTGAAAATGACAAACTGCCGCGCGTTCATTTCTTGTACGCGTAACAACAGACGCATCGCAACGAGATATAAAACTTTCAAACGCTCGTTTGTCTTAGTTTATAAATTAATTTCTTGTAATGTAGATAATATTTTATTAAAAATAAAAAATAAAGTAGAAATAAAAAAAACAAAAAAACCAAACAAATTAAAACGCTTATGTCGACAAATCATTTTGTAATCTAAAAAATGACTTTTATTTTATTTAGTTATTTAATAATGACTTTTTTATTATTTTTTACATTTATTAAATGAAGATCATCCATTAAGAAAGTACTGATGTACTTAAACATATTATATAAAAATGTTTTAATTACGCTGTGAATTTTATACATATTTATGTACAAACTTGTATATACATTTTGTTTCTTTCTTACTTTGTATACAAATATGGAAACTCTTATTGTATTATTTTTTGCTATAATTTGTTAATTTGTTTGTTTGTTTGTTTGTAATTTCTTTTGTTATGTTTTTTTATATTTCAGATATTAAAGCTTTTCCTATCGCAATTATCTTCGTTACTTACACCGTTACGAGACCAGTTTGTCAATTTCAAAGAATCTTTTTTTACGATATCTTACAATAATTTTAGAACATCCTGCATATATACATAGGACACAGATGTTTAACATACACTGGGTGTATATAACATGAGACACATCGGGTATAGCCTTCCACTAAAAATCTTGCACTTTGTATGTTTTTCTTATGTTTTTACACAAAAACACCTGCGGAATTTGAAAATATTAAAGACATTGCGACACGAAATATACTCATCTTGCGATTGATGCGGAAAAAACGTACTGCGCTGCTAAAAGCAAACGATTCAGAAGGAAACGCCGTTCGTTGTTTCTAAATCGACATATAAAAATATCTCGCTATTGGAAGTCGGTCTTCTCGCCGACATATAGGCAATATATCGTGAAGTATCGATAACGCGCGCGATGCAAAGGTTCGAAATCACTACAACGTTTCTCATAGTCATAATTCACGCCCGGATGATTCGATTTGATTTCTACGATCGTGACACGTATTTGATGCAAAATACGTATTGATGTTACGTATATTTTCTTTAGCTTACACGTATGTTGCTACCAGAGATTTATATAGATTTATATTATTATTTTTTTCACTATTATTCTAAACTGTCAAATGATTAAATCGTAAAATATCTCTATTACAATATAATTTGAGCACAGAAAATTATTTAAATGAAATAATGAGTTTAAAAAACAATGGTAAGTATTACTTTGTATAATAAGAATCTCTCTCTCTCTCTCTTACTATATTTTATCATTAATTTTATATGAATTGCTGAGTGCTCTTGATAAGTTAAAGAAGTTCAAGAAGAACAAAAATTAGGACTTAGATAAAAAAGAAAAACTAATGCTAATAATTTTCGATTCTCATCGACCGCACTAGATTTCAGACCGAGGCGCACATTACGCCCGCGACTACTCGTAAAATGTCAAGCGCTTGCTTCTGTTACTGCAACGGTAGGCAATAAAATAACAGTAGTGCAAGCTAGGACGTTACAAGTTATTACGACACAGGCGTCGCGTATTTATTTCGGTATCGTATAGCTCTGTGTCCAGTCAAAGTGTGAGATTTGTGCACAGAGATCGTGACCACACACATAATAGTTGATTATAGTTTTTTTTTACATTGAAAATTTTGACACATTTTCTACTCTAAAGCAGTGATACAAGCACTAAAAACCCCAATGACAGATGGAAACGAGAATCATGTATTAATTTATGTAAATAAATAATTTTAAAGATCTTTACAAAGTTTTATAGACATAAATTTTTTTTTGTATATCATTTTTATACGAGAAAAATTATATCAACGTGCTACTTTTACTCTTCTCTCAAATACTTTTTCTCTTCTCTCAAAGAAGTCGACGATTTGATTAAGAGTTACATGAAAAAGCTTGTAGAGTTGTAAAGCCCGATCAAATCCCTGATATTTCGAATATTTCGAATGCAAGCAAGAAAAAATCTGGCTTCCATGTATCTCACTCTGAAATAAATAAAATACGAACGAAATATACGTGTATACCGGCACGGCCCGAACGACGGCTTTGTTCGTTCGTGTACGCCATGCACGGATCTTGTTTATGTCATGTACGCTTTCGCTTCTGATATCGCCTATATTTGTCAGAGAGAGCTGACCAGAATGGAGGAGAAGTGTGCACGTGCAACGCCAGACTTGCACCAAGGGCCACTTGATGCTCCATGTCGATCTTTCGTTTTTTTGTTTCGATTATTAATCTGCTTCTCGCGCATTTATGCACACTACGAGTGCACATATCGCGATGCGAGGATTTCAAGCGAAATACTTGAAGAGCGGACCGCTTTCATAATTCGCGATAAATTAACTGCGCGCCGTAAAAGTCAGTTTTTATTCAACAATAGGAGAAGAGGTCAGTTTTGCAGAAAAACTGCAAAATTCGGAGAGATTGCGAAAGAAGAGAAAGATAGTAAAAAGAGATGAAATTACCTGCTTTTTCATATGAATGATGTATGTTAAAGAAGATTTGTAAAACTATAATGTGATGCGCGCTAAAAAGTTTTTCCAGCTTTTTAAAAACTAAAAATTTAAATTTCTTACTTTTTTCTCTATTTTTTGTTTCTAAAAAATAATACAAGTCGTTTATACATATTTCACTATTTCATTGCAAATCTGAGACGTCGCAAAAAAAAACAACAAAAAAAAAAACAAGTAGTAAAATAATGCATATACGCGTTGTAATGATATTAATTTGCTTTACAACACAAGCGGATAGCACACAAATTCATAATTTGAATCGTACTATGTATTTGATTATAAACGATTAAAACTTTCATATCACAAATGATATTCCGAGAGAGGATAATTAGCGCATTCGATAACAAGGGACTGCATTAAATCGGCGTTAATTAATATTTATGAAGTAACAATATATTATTGCGCCATATTATCAGATAAAATATGTACTTGATTCGCAACAACACAGAGAGAAATATAAGATAATACAAATATGTATAGAGATATTAAAAAAACAACTCTGTATTTTGATTTATTTTTTATATTTCAATTTGCATAAATGCATGATGTTGTAAAATGTATTAAAATGTATCAAATGTTTATCATTATTATTTGTTTATTATTATATTTGTTGACGATATTGTCAAGTTCATATCTCTCGATATTGCTAACTAATAAAAGAAAAAAAAAACGCGAGAGAAGACCGTTCACCTCGGTTCGGAGAGAACACTGCCGTCTATCGATTCTTTCTTTTTTATTGCCTCCTACATTTCCTTCCCGTTTCTGATCGTGGCATTGAAAATTGTAAGTTCGTCTATTGTCGCCGACGGCGCGTGTCAGAAAAGAACAAACTAAAGAAAGGATTGGGAGAAATTGCAATAAACCTTAAAGGGAGAAAGGGAGAAAGAGAGAGAGAGAGAGAGAAAAGAAGAATCAAATAGCTGCCGCGTCGCGTTCTCTCTCGCGAAGAGATCAAGCGGAAAGAGTTTCTCGTTAGAGCTTTTCTCCGGGTTTTCGTTCCCGTGGCCGAAAGACAAGAAACTTTTGCTGTTCGGGCACGAGAGCACAATCTTTAATGAACTATGAGCGTATTTGTGTGCGCGCGCGTGTCCCTGATTTTCCTGGCAAGAGGCAACTTTTACGAGAAAGGGGGTGATTTTTCCCCTCAAGATCGCCGTTTTCGTTGCTTTCAGACGTTCTCGACACTGCAGTGAAATTGGATGAGATCTTTAGTCGTTTTTTTTTTTTAAATCTTATTTTCAATATTTTTCACGCTGCTGTACGCAGCGGTAACACATTCGTTTTGTAGAATTCAATAGAGTCGCACAATAAAGAATGATTTCGGTCAAAAATGCAGTTCTTCGAAATGCTACATTGTACCGCATAAACTGCAATACAACTTGCGAATCCACATTTGACTCGAAGCGCGACTGTCCAAAAAGACGAAATAGACAGACGCACACATATTACACGCGCGCGCGCGCGCATACACATACATTATAGTATTACTGCAGAAAAAATACAGCAGTAATTCTGGAATTAAATATGAAGCAACGACTCTCCCGATTTTGCGAATTTCAACGATGCCATTGGGATCGCGTGCAATCTTGATTAAAATTTCAGTACTACCGTTTCAAGTATCCGAAACGCGCTTATAAGCTCGCGCGCATACGTATGTGATTTTTATTTGTTGCAATGTAACATCACAACGTTACGCTCGACTCTGTTCCGTTCTCTCTCGCGAGAAAGGTAATGTTTCGACCCAGAGGCGCGGCGAGAAGGTTCGTGTTTCTACACATCCCTGGGGTGTGTTTCCGGCGTACGAGGGTACAGATACGTTTAGACACGGACGAGAGGAAACACCGCGTCTCATCCTCTCGCTCTCTCTCTCATCTTTCTCTCTCTCTCTCTCTCTCCCTCTCTCTTTCTCTCTCTTTCATACTAAAGAGAGAGTGCACCGGCGTGGCGTCCCGGTGGAAACTTTCACGTACCCTCGATCCGCGTTATTGTGAAGATCCGTGCAGGTGCTGCGGAGATCTCGTTAATCATCTCTGAGCGACTTGATCCTCGCATCAGATTACTCCTTGCCGTGCAGTTTGCTCAGCGACAAGCAATAATAAAATCGAGAATTAATTTCATTTCGAAGAAACCGGAGACTCCCACTGCTTCTTCGCTGCTCGCGCGTGCACAATAGAAAAATCTCATTTGCGTCTACCGGCGGATCTGTGTCAGCAAAAAAACTATACGTATATATTGAGTACACGAGTTTAATAAATTTAACATAAATTTAATTTAATCCATGTAAATTTTTTCCTTCTTGGAAATAAATATTAATAATATCGTATATATATCTCCGGAATTTTTCTCTCCACATTACATTTTACGGAGGTTCTCAAGAGTATAAACGTTACGTAATACGATTAATTCAGTAAGTTGTATACTGAATGACGCAGATGCGGGAGGGGTTTTCTGCTCAAGCTTAACGCAAATTTTGCCATTAAGTGAGCGCAGCAAAAGAGATTAAACTTGCGAAAGCTCTTTTAACTATAATCGTTAATTTGACGTGTTTTAGAAGCGTTGTACGTCAAAGGGATAAATCGCGACTGAGTAGAGACACTCGTTAAAAAAGTGAACTTATATTCAGACGTCATAGTGTTTAAATATACACAATATAAGGGTGTTATCTCTTAATTTAAATTTATCTTCCAGATGAGAAAGAAGATAAGAAATTGTAAGGTCTTTTGGCTAAGTGACGGAAAATGGAAAGAAAGAATAGTTCTCGCAAACGAATGAGGATCTCGGGAAAAAAAAAGGAAAAATGTACTATATATATATATATATATATATATATATATATATATATATATATATATATATATATATATACATATACATATATATAAGTCGTACTTCTTGATGCAGTTGAGAAGGAGCGCGAAGGACGACGAAGCGAATAGATAGAGAAAGAGGGATAGTGCTCGGGCAATGCACCGAGGTTAGAGTCGGCTATTATGTAAATTTTAATACAATACCCCGTCTCGGGCTGCTCCGTACTCCCCTAACTGTCTTACATCCACCATTCTGCGGACTGCTCTTCGCGAACACTTATGAAATTATGCCAGTCGGCTTGTTTTCCCTTCATCCGCCTTCACTTTCGACCTTTTAAGGGAATCACTTGGCATACACGCAATTCACGAACATTTTCGTCGTAGTTATATATATACGCGAGAAATGATGGCGACAACGACGACGACGACGACGACGACGACGTTGCGCCATCATTTGCGTTAAAAACGTTTGCATTCACAACGTTGGTTTTCTCGCTGCATGCACGCACGGTTATTAATTTCAAGTGAAAATTATGCGAACAAAACTTCGCAAGCAAACACACATCGCACGCGATAAAATCGTGGGTTTGTGATTGAAAATATATACCAGTTCCTCTTACAAGTGCGAAGTCGGTATCGAGCGGGGCGCGCTCGTTAAATTTTTTTTTTTTTTTTTTTTTTTTGCTCTTTTTCTCTACCTATTGCGGCTTGCTGATATAACCGCCTCTCAGGATGTTAAAGGGAATCGACTTCCACTTCTCTAGAAGTACATCGCCATTCGAGCGGTATAATCTTTCTTCTAACCGTAACTCATTGTTGATCGATCGCCTCCCGTGTGAGCTTCCTTAACCTTTTGTGTTCGCGTTTCAAGTATACTAGTTGACTTACCGCATAAACCCGATCGAGAAAGTTCAACGCGTGTATAAAACGTTTAGTTGAAAGATACGGAACAGGTATAACAATCCCACTGTGCTTTCAAATAAATTTTTTTGAAGAACGGAATTTTGACGCTAAAAATCGCTTGAGCCGAAAGGCGAACTCAAACATAATTAAAACGTTAACTCGACAAAGTCGATAAAGACTAAATTCATTACAGCGAGGAAACAGCCACGGGTTGCAAAATTTCATTTTCATGTGAGTCGAAAGAGTTTTCAGTAATTATCATATTCTTATGCAAACACGCGCTGTATCTTTTGCCCGCGAGTCCGCGCAGGTCCGTAATACGGGTTGAAGTCGTTATGTTAAAAACTCGTTAAGCTGGTACAGTTGCGTTAAAACCTCATCGCAATACTTGCGAGGAAAGTTTCAACGATAAAAACTTCACTGTTACCCTTCTATCTTCCTTTCGGCCGCGAAGTTACGTTTTCTCCTCTCTCTCGCGGTCTCTCTTCCCACAATTACACGCGATGTGCTGAGAGAGAGAGTTCCAAGACCATCCTACTTTACTTTTCTGTCAACTTTAGATAAGATACCTCGCGGCTTTATTATCGCTACGGACTTGTGCTCGGCGCGTCTTTCGGAGTGTATCACTTAAGGTAGGACTAACGCGCGCGAGTTTGCGGTAATAGCTTAACTAAAAAATAATAACGCCAATACATGTTTAGCATCGGAGACACTCAGCACTTTGTTTGTTTGTTACATGTGTAACTTATTCTGCAATTATAACTCGATAATTATTTCGCGTTACATTTCATTTTTGAAATTTTAAGATAGCGTTTTATTTAAAATTTTTAAACTTCAACTTTATTTCTGTTTAAAGATGTGTGTGCAGAAAATCTTGTACACAACCACATCACTTTGTTATTCCGTCGCTCGTTACTGGCGAGCCAGTATAGCGCGTGACATTTTAAACGATTTTAACGATTTTATCGTTACATACACACTAAAGACTGTTTTGACTTGCGACCGTTATCGAGGAAATATGGTTCGATAAAATAGCCGTGTCCCAAAACTTATTGGCGGGACATTCGGTTTCATCGTGGCTTGTGTGTACGCGCGCGGTATCGTGTACGATTACACAGGGTGACGCAAAAATTGATAAGAAATTTAGCACAATAGTCGTCTTTGGATCAAAATAAATATCATCAAGTAAAAAGTTCACGAGTGAAAAATTATGACAACTTTCTTGATAAATATGATTTTTTTTTTTTTAGTGAAAGTAACAAATAATTCCAGCTATAAAAACGCAGATAATTTCTATAAGTAACAATACAAGATAAGAACCTTAATACTTTTTCCTGCCTTATTAGCATTTTATCTTGCTACCGTTTTATGAGGAAAATATGAAAAATCATATGAACCACCCAATATGATCGCTCTTTCAATACTACGCTATGCGAGCCTGAATATTGATTGATTCTTCCGCGAGAGGCAATCCGATACACCAAATAGTTGACTCCTGATGTGAATTCCATTCGAGTGCCTTAACGTCATCGGTTTTGCGTGCAGATACCCATTTCCAGTTTGATACGTTTGCACAATAAAGATGCACAAGAATAGCAGCACGCAAAACCATAACGTCACGCAAAAACATAAATCGTTTCACTTATCGCAAAACGTAAGTTTATGAAATATAGTAGTAATCGTTTCTACTATATATTACATATCATCGTATTATATTATTTGTTATATTATTATAAATAGAAAGAGAGTCCAATGAAAAACCAAAAGCAAACATAGAGAGAAGGATAAAATTTATGTTTTTTTGTTAATATTTATTTTATATTATTACCATAATTTATTTTATATTGTGTTTTGTATTATATTCTTCAGAAAAATTTTTTATATTTGCAATTTTTTTTGACTGTGGTATGATATTATTTAACAGAAAAAAAAGAAAAAGAAAATTAAAAATAAAAGACACGTTTAATCAATTTTTTTACGTTTTAATTAAAAAATATGATTCCATGTTTTCTACACTATTTAGTCATTTCGTAGTCTCTTCAATATACACATACACATGTGACTTAACGAAATACAAATCTTATCGAGTGTAATAATCCCCACTTCTCTCTCAAACGATTTTTCCAAGCAACCATTCGCAATCATGCGAGATAAGCGGATAACATTTGAGAGGATTCCTCCACTTGCCGATAGGTCGCGAAACGCAATCTTATTTTCAGTCTTTTTCTTTTATAAAAGTTTCTACTACACACGTGGCCGTTACATATAGGAACGTCGACGTCGGCGTTCGATACGGTGAGAAAGGATGACGCAGGGCGAAACTCAATTTATCAGAGATTGGTAAATAGGTTGGCCCATGTACCCGATGCCGACCAAGAGTGCGCGGGGGCACAACGGGGACAGGAAGGGAAGAGGTCGCAATGGCCATCGGGGACGTGACGTTGACGACCGCAAAACGAAAATCAGAAACTCCAATTTATCGCGGGAACAGCTAATTTCCCGGACTTCACCTCCCTCCACGGTTTCCACGGTCACATCCCTCCCGTTGCTCCCGGCGGCGGCGGCGATGGACACCGTCGTCTCGCCCCGCCGCAAACCACCCCTGTCGCCGACTATACCGCACACGGACGCGCGCGCGTCTCACGTTCCTTCGTCCTGAGATTCCTACGGTAATTGGCAGGCAGACCGTGTGTTTAACCGTCGCAACAGAATAGCGGAATTAGAAGAACGCTCTTTTGGGAGAGAGAGAAAACGACACCTTTTTCTGTATCGTCGCTTTTTCTCTCTTTTCTCCACTGTCTCCAGTCACTTTCTTCGAGTTGTTCCACTCTTAGGGAACGCTACCACCCGCTGTTAGCAAAAGTACGTAGTCTATTTAAATTACACGCGATATACATAAAACGTTCGCCGGACTCGCGTGAATCCTCCTCGTTTCTTCTCAATTGACTCGAGAGTAATTTAAGATGTATATATCGCAAGATGGTACGCTGCGCTATGAAGAAAGGAAATAAGAGAGAAAAGAGAGGAAGCACGATAGGGCAGATGGGAGATGGGAAAATACACAGCAGAAGTGTCTTCCTTGCGCGGCAGAAATGTCTTCTTCGCGCGCGGCATGGACTATTGGAGTGCAAATATACGTACGAAGAACGTTTCGCGCAAAAAGCACACACCGACGTGTCTCTCTCTCTCTTTCTCTTTCTCAGGAATATAGCAGATAAACCTTCAAATTTCAGCCGTTAATTATTTCGTAATAATTTCGATCTAAGTATCGTTTACGCGGATATTATCACGCGGATCATTTCCTCGCAACGATAATACAATTATCAATTAACCATGTCAATTAGGTATATCAAAGGCCTCTGTGATTACCGTGTACGGTAAACTACCATTGTTGCAGTATTATAGTCGCGCTTTGATTATCCTAAGACATGATAATTGACATGGATATGCTTAATTGTTCTATAATATGGTTCATCGTATTAATACATCCCTTTTAGCAGCGGCTACAACCGTCGTGACGTTTCGCGACTTCTTTCAATTAGAAAATCAAATCCGGAAAAAAAAGTACGCGCTATTTCAATAGAAACTAAAATAAATTAAAAAGTGCTCGACTTATGCAATGTCGTGATTTAACTACGTGTGCTCACACACATAAAAAAAAACATTACAAATTTTTACAGTGAATTATTTAATAACAATGCTTTGTTCCGATGATTTTCCTCGTACTTGTTGGCAAACAGCCTGCAGGCAAAATAACTGAAATATGCTTCCGCGACTACGAGAGCGACTCGAAACGCGCGGAAACGAGAGTTTATCGAAAATTAGTGATAGCGATTCACAACACGCGCTTACCCACATTTACCGGCGTGGCCGCGGGCACGGTAATGTGATCCACTAAATTAATTAAGCGCGGTGGCGTGTGTTAACTAACGCACATATATATATGTGTGTGTGTGTGTATATATATGTACATGTACACACGCTTACGTATACACGTATCTTCTCTCGCGCCAAACGCGCTTTCGATGCTGTGCCTTTGTTTCTCGCGTGCCGAGAAACACGGCAGTAACGGTTGTTGCAAAAGCGATAGCTGTCGTTATTCACCTCGCTTCCCCGACCGCTCACATGTATGCTCACGTGCGATTGTAAGTGAGAATGCACACACGTCTCCCACGCAGGGCTGTAATCTCTGACAATTTTGCGATATCCGAGACGAAATAGATTTTTCGTAACTACTTTACGTCCTCTCTTCTTCCATTTTCTATCTTTTTTGTAATATATCAATTTCATTTTACTCTAGCTTGTGTTTAAAAAAATATGACTCGCAGTTATTTAAAAAGAAAAATGTTCTATTATTCGGCAGAGAATGTTCTATTATACGCAGAGAGACCTTTTCGAATTACTCAAACATTTATATATCATCTTTTTTTTCCTCTTTTATTTTTAACCACAGAAATATCGGTTTTATTTATACGCATGTCAGTCAAACATGGAAGAAGCACGCAACTACTACGTTTTATATGACAAAATTTTCTCTCGTGCGAAATTTACATATAAAACGTGAATTTTTCAAAAATCCAAAACATGTTTTTCTTCCCTTTTTTAGAAAAGCTATTGATTATTACAGACGTAGGATAGGATTTATTTAAAAAAATCTCTCTGCAGAGAAGTAACACGTTCCGCGATGTCGGAGCTTGCAATGCACGTACATCACTTGCCACATTCGGCCAAAAATTTGTTGTCTGGCACTTGGTTACGGCCCTGAAACCACATAATACGTATGTACGCGTTCGCGAAGCGCTTTCTGAGCGTCAAGGCCGACGTAGAAGCGCGAACGCCTGTTTTATGCATGATCGCAGAGTGAAATGCGGTCGGGTTAGGAGCCGGGAAGACGAACCCGACGAGGATAGTAGAAGAGGAAGAGGAGGAAAAGGGTGGTCCGCGTAAGAGAGAGAAAGAGAAAGAAAGAGAGAGAGAGAGCGAAAGGGAAGGAGAGAGAGAGAGAGAAAGAGAGAGAGAGGAAGCAGTTGAAAAGGAGAGGCAGGTGCCTGGGAAAATGGGTGGAAGCTATTTCGGTTGGAAGGCGTACGGCAATACACGACGCGCACAGCTCTTGGAGTATGCGAGTGACAACCCTGGAGCGCGCAAACAAGGACGAAAGGGCCTTTCTGTCGTCTGCGCGACGTCGTTCTCTCGATTTTCCTTTGACCGTCTCGACGCTGGCGATACAGCGTTTCCTTTCGTTTCCGTCCTGTGGAAGGTAGCAATGACGAGAAGGCTCGACCTCTCTTACGGAGACTCGTAACTCGAGTCATACATCTTAAGCATTGACTTCGTTACGCGAAAGACGATACGTTCTTCGCTCGCTCTTTGACAAAAAGAGAGCGAGGACGTTCCGAAGCCGCAAAGAGGCGGCTCTCGAACATATCAAAGACGTTATATAATGGATGACATAATAATTCGTTTCGAAATAAAAATATACTAGAATTTTAGAGGTTTTTGAAACATGCAGATTTTGGCAAAACAAAAGATATTCGATATATATATATATATAACTAATAGAATTATTATATTTTAGTGGATGTACATATTCTCGTTTTTTTTCTAATTTGTCTATTCCTATCATAAACGTATAACACTGTAAGAGACAATATTCTTTAATATATAAAAACAAATATGGTATATACACGTTGGCAAAAAATAATAAATTGGATTCTCTTCTATCTGTATTTGGATTCTATCTGTATTTTTTGTACAATATTTTTATCGAAATTGGAGTTCAAAAGCAAGGTCTTTACTTTTTGTTATGGATATAGGATTTTGTCCATGAGAGGTCTATACTTTCGATATAGAAAAAAGGGATTAGACACGTTTTCGATATAACACGTTTAAAGGATCAGACACGTTTTTGTTGCCCTCGGGAAGATGCGTTGGAATTCTGAGAGCGAGACATCCGATATCGCGGACTATATTTGCGGGCCGACATGTTACAAGATCCATTTTAAACGTACTCTCTCCGCCGGTGCGTTCGTTTCACAGTGGGAAGTTCAAAGTGAGAAACTATGAGGAAAAGAGCGACTTGTACGATCGATGCGCGCACGCTCTCAATGCTCGCGCGCGATATTCATCGGACTTTTCTCTCAACGTGCTCTAACTGAACGGATTTCTCGTTTCCGTCGAGAGTTATCGCGTGAATGAGATATCGTTTGCATTTTGCGACATTATTTTGCCGTTCTGCTGTTTTTGATATTATCGATCTTTCTCTTTGCTTTCGTTCGTTTCTTTGTAATCATAACGCGTTGCCGACAAAATGCGATTGAAGAAGAAGGAAAAGCGAAACTAGTCCTATTTCAATCAGACGAAGCGTCTGTCTACTGTATTATTAAAGATAACAAGAGGTTTTTTACATGCAAACTGTTTTACAAAATAAAAAGATATTCGATGTATATAAAACTGATAAAATTATTTTTTTTTTGTGGACAATGTTCTACATATTTTTTATGTATGTTTTTACATAAACAACTTTTTCTACAAAAACATTGACACAAAATGTATATTTTTTATTTCTAATTATAACAGTAAAATTCTTATATATTGATCAATATTTTATCACAAAATATCGATCAATATATAAGAATTTTATTATTATTGTGATACATGTAACTTGGTCAGTTAAATGCTTTATATTTTTAAGTTGTGTCAGCGTTTTACCGTGACGTACAATTGTTGAAATCGTTTTGCAGTTTGTTGCGTGTCAACATTCGGAAAGTGAATTTGTTACACGAGCTAGTAGCGATAATTTTATTGAACAAAGCGCGTGCGGGTTTGTACCATTTCGGCAAACCTGTAAATCTCGAAAGTACAGAGCATGCTGTCACGTAAAGTGTATACGAACAGCCTTGATAATGCCAGAAACCAGATGTGTTAATTTTGAAAAAAAAAAAAAAAACGCAACGTGAACACAAGCCAACAGTCTACCATGTTCTATCATTAAATAATTCAACGATGTGCGAGTAACACTTCCATTTTCGAGATAATAGATAATTAGATTTCTTGGTCAAAAGAGTTCAATTAATTTCAGTTTTCATCAAATTTTCACAATAATATCGTGGAAACCGTAAACGGGCTATCGTGGTTGATACGCAAACGATCGATATTTTCAATTAATTCCAAATATAAATGAGAAAAGTTTAAAAGTTAAATTCTATGTAATGCACATATACACGCGGGCGCGCGCGCGCGCGCGCGCACACGCGCACACACACACACACACACACACACACACACACACACACACACACACACACATCGTATACGCAATTTATTGTAGGAAAACTCAATTATATCCTTTAGTATCTCACTAATAAAAAATTTCCGAGTGTCGATTTTTTGCTTGTAACTTTATTGAGTTTTAGTTTCGTTCTGTTAAATTAATTAACTCGCGTAGCGAAAATCAGAGATCTTCGACGCAATATACACATTATTAATCTCGTATGATACAACAAGTACATAAATGGCCGTCGATTTATTACTTACTCGCTGCGATATGTTCAATTAGTACGTAGGGAGGGAAATGTGTGCTGCCCGGATCATGTTACTAATATTCGATCGTGATCCATTAGCGTAATAATATATAATAGTAACACGCGGAACACATGCATTTTGCACGATCATCAATATTCATGCCCAGATCTCGCTGCTGCGAAGTTTCTGCATCAATCTACTATACTTCGAACGCACTTCCTGCATGTGTTCCGCGGGTTGGATTTAGCAAGACCATTGTCGAAGCGCGACGTCGTGTATATTTTCCGAGCCGGGCACGCAATTAACTTTTTCATTATCGCACCGTACGTGAATTAGTACTGTGGCCCGGTTTCGTTACGTCCTCGTGTTTCGCATCGAACAGCATTCGAAATTAACGAGCTACGCCATCCGATATCCCCGGGATTTTTTCCCCCGTTAGACGCGATCAATCGGTTTAATGGCCATCAGCTCGATGGCGTAATCTCATGAGAATCGCGATTTGCCTTGACAAAATAATGAGTACTGTTAATTTTTTTTTTTTTGCCGGCACGACACGAGAAAGCTGGAGCACAAATAATAATTCCAATTAGGTATTATATTATATTTACGTTGTGCGCGTAAAAACTATGCTAAGAAAACTTCAAAGCGAAAAAGTTCTTTTCTTTGAATTCTTCGCCGAGATCCTTCGCCTTTTCACGCATGAGCTTGATGTACTGTGATGGATTTACAGTCGGGAAATGCAAAAGTAAAGAAGAAACAAGAGAGTGTGACACACACATACACACGCACATAGAGACGAAGAGACAAAAATGATAGACGAGAAGAGAAAAGAAAGAGAGCCGGAGGACGAGAAACGGGACGAAGAGTCAGGTTCTACGAAGAAACTTTATGAGTTTATGAGAGCTTGCGTAGAGTCGAAGCAAGGAAACAAAATAAGAGATCTAACTGCCGTCTCGTATCTTTTCCATTTACGCGCTGTTTACGACGAAGCGAGCATTACTTTTATCGCGTACTGCGATTACACCACCTTTGAATTGCTCTAATGTCGGGTGCTAGTGACATTGTTACGCGAATTGAAAGATAAAAAGATAAAAATTCACATCGTGTTTTTCCGCTCGAAAACTTCAAGTCAAGTGAGAATTTGCATCGAGTTGAGAATCCAAAGAGGCTAACTGGCACTTGGTGCACGATACGACGAGCTATCTCTTTTCTCTTAGGGAATGATCACGTTTATATACCGGTTATAACATTTTACAACCTGTGAATCAAAGCCCGTTATGTCCCAACTACTATTTCCAATGGTCGACGCCATTCGATTGTAAAACAACAACATTACTCCGTTACACGAGAAAGACCATTAAAAAAACCTATCAAAATAATCTACATCGGAATCATCAAACCCAGTAAATAAAGAAACCAAATTTTTTCACAAAAACGATTGAAATTGAGTTTTGCAGATCGAAAGTTTTCAACGTCCAGGTTTGCTTTCGTAAAGAAATTCTTGTTCTCGATATATTTATTTAACAAGAAAAAAAAACAAAGAAAATCTCGACGGATAATAAGACGTAGAAATCTGGCACAAGCGGAATATGCCGGAAGCGCATAAACGAACGTTTCTTGCAAGCTGTTTCCATCTAAGCGAGGACAGCGCGGATACGCTCGACCTTTTCCCCAATAACATGTTATCAGCGCACACATACACGCGCGCGCGCGCGCACACACACACACACACACACAAAATCTGTCGCACACAAGAATACCTACGACCTACCTTACCCCGCGCAGTCTGGTATTCCTCTGTGTTGCTTATTGGGCTAGTCGCGTCGCGTCGTGTCAATTTGCTGGAAGTTACGACAACGCCAGTTATACGACGATCCGTCGTCATCGTCGTCGTTCTATCGCGCGTTCCGTTGGCGAAGAGGAATTGTACCGCATAGAAGCGGATGAGGCTTCGAAGGGTAGTAGCAGGCAAGGCCGACGCGACGCGGAGGGTTTCCATCTTCCTCCCTTCCTCTCCCGGGATTCTCGAGGAGAGATCCTAACAACGTCTCTGGCAAACGACCTTGCCTGTCCCGCCGTTCGCTTGATCAATTAATCGTCCCGACATCAAGCAGCGGATAAGAGATCGATCGAGGTGCTTCGCTCGCTGTCTATTCAAGCGACTCGACGGTTACCGTTATCGGACATGTCCGTGGAAAAGGAAGGACAATTATAGTTAAAATCTAACGCGAGATGTTATCCGAAAGCAGTCGGGCGAGAGACGCAATCGGAGCGATGGCTCTCTCCTCGACAGCGAATCGACAACTATTACGTGTCGATGTAATCTATTTGCATGAGCGAGCAACGAGATGTTTTTTTGCGTGGCATACAATATTATATGTCAAATGTGTCATCTCCAAAATATTTTGTACTAAAACTATCTCTTTCTCTCTCAATAATAAACTTATTATTGTAAAATAAATTACGAGTTTGAAAACAATACGAGAAATTTAAATAAAACAATTGTGTGTCTGTAAATTGCGGTAATTGCGGGAAAAGAACATTGAGAGAGCGAAGCAGACACTTCGAATGGTAAACAGGAAAAACAGATGTGAAGACGAATAAAATTCCATTAAATTCCGATTTGCTCCGCTGCTCTCTCATTGAGTCGTTTCACTTACACATTCATATATTTCCAATCCTCATGATATCGCACTACCGGAAAAAACCATTTCTGGAATTCTTTTGCGAATAGTTTCAACACTTGTATGACATTGTTATTTCTTCCTTTTTTATTAACATCAATTTTTCTTATTTTAAATTATTACAGTGTAGCACTTTGACATCATAGTGTAGTCAATGTATGGAAATATCTACATTGATAAAAATGTTTGAAAAGCTGGGAAAGGAAATACATGTGTAAAACAAAAAAAATTATTGAATCAAATAGAAACTATTCTCAAGTAAAAAGTCCTCAAGCGCTCCGAATCAAATGGCATGTTACAACGTACACGTTTTTTTTATTTAAATAAGTCACATCGCGCGCGTTTCATATCACGACCGTTTTTATTCAATGTACAGTTGCTGGTTTGCTAAATGGAACCGCTCACCGTTCTACAATTGGCATTTATCGATTTCCGTGAAAAACGGGGTCCGCCAAAGTAAAGAGCGGCGCTGCGAAGTGATTAACACGAAATGAAAATTGCTTCGGGCTAGGCAGCTATGTTTCGCCGATGTGAAAACTCCGACGCTCTTTTTCGAGCCGTTCGATAATTAAATCGCGCGAATTACATCGATGTGGAAAGCAAACGCGACCAAGATAAAGTATGTATTTTTTTTTTTGCCCCAAAGAAAGAAACAAAATTGGAAATGCAGAAAGTAAATTGTAATGCGCGCACGTACAACCTTTCCCGGCAAACATACTCTTTTGCTATCTGCGCACTTTATTCCCAAATATCGATAAAAATCTCGACAGCTCTTTATATTTTTATCTGTATAGGTGCATACACGTGCATGCACCTATAAATAGCTCGCGAGATGCTATAGATATAGCCACTTAAATTATATCGGTCGCCATGATATTTCAATATCCATTAAACTTTCATATATTTCTCTGTAAATTTTAATTGAATCAAAATTGCGCGCCGTTTCATATAATAAAGAAATTTAATTTGAATTTTATTTCTGATTCATGTAACCTTTACAGTATAAATAATAAATTACAATAATATTCAAAGCTCATTATCGAATGTGTAAATTTTTATGAACATGTAAAACAACAATTTCAATTTTGCTGCAATAAAGATATTCAACATTTGCCGTCTTATTGCAATTTGAAAGTGTACGTGATCGACGGCGTGATAGAGCAAGGAATTTAATTTAGCAAAGCAATTTCGTGAGGCAAATACAAGAATGTGTTCGCACGCTTGCGTGAACTATCTCCCATGAATCGATTGTAAATCAGCCAAAAGAGGAAAAAAAACGAATAACACGAGATTTCATACATTTGTGCAAAGAGAAAAAGATCCCGAATGTGCAGGAAACGCACTGCTATTCTTATCGATGGCATTTCCTCCTTTCGGTCGGCGATAGAGAAACGCGATGGCAGACGCTAAGAAGCTAAAGAATGACGCAGATTTACGGTGTTTGCAGATCCTTGTAGCTGCGCTTCCCTTTTCCGAAAAATACGAGCGGTCAGACGCCGGTAACAGATTAGACGATTTTCCGTAGCGCGCAGCAATGTAGAATTCTTCGCGCGTATTTTAACGGGTCTCGTATTAATGGCACTTAATCTCTCCTTATTTATCGTAAACAAACACTTTTATTGTCTACGGGAAATACGAACGTGTCATTTTCTTATCTTCGTAAGCTCTTCTTCGTTCTCTCGTACTTGTATATTGAATAAAAGTATAAAACATGTATATATCAGGGATATAAATTTGCGGGTTTTATCAAGATGATAAATTCATATTTATTTCCATGATCACAAAGGACTTGTAAATGCTGTAAAGATTGTGTTATATCCAACTGTTAAATAAGATACACATAAATCTTGCGGATATATGTACTTTTGCCGAGTTGCGAAGGAATATTACAGGTGGAAAAATTCCGTTTTAGTGCGCTCGCGTGATGAATTGATTTCGTAGCGTGAGAAATCGCGGAGTGTAATAATGACATGGTCTCTCTGTAGAATAGCGCGCAGCTTATATAAACGTTTCGCGAATTCTTGCACCAATGATATTAGCACTAGAGAGATGTAAAGAACTTTATGTAAACTGTGAAGCGCTTTCATGCGCGTTGTGCACGGTGTGCGAAGCGAGCGGAAACATTTGCCGCACCTGGTTAGATATTTTTCATTTGCTGTTCTCGTTCAATATTTCGCCGGGCATTCGCGTTTTATGGAAAATTTTTCACGATCGCGATAGCGACTCCAAACGGAGATCGATGTTTTGCGGTTTTGTCGCGTTTCACCCTCAAGGCCCTCTGTTTAAATCAATATTGCTCGGTTATTTAACTTTTCTGTGTGTATGTATCTATCAGCTCGTCGCGCGCACGTACGTATGTGTATGTCTGACTGTGTGTGTACTTCGAAATTGTATATTTAACCATTTCGATATCTTGGTTCCTTCTGTGCGCAAAAAAAAAACATTTTTCGTGCGATAAAAAAATATTTATCAAGGCGCGCCATTCGCAAAAATGTACAAATATTCAGATTTATAATCTAACGTGCAACGTGTTTGACACAATTTGAACTTTTTATTTACTTTGATATTTTTATTTTTCCGACTTTACCTGATTTTTTAATTGGATTTTTTGCCTTAAACTTACGGCAACTATGAGAAAGATTTTCCTACTTTACGTGTTGTATAATTTGACTCTACGGACGATGCTCTAAATCTCGACGAGTAAGCGCTTTTATATGACGTGGAAAAGTGGATACACGTGCCGACACCTGAACGTCTCGTGTTCGCGCGATAACTCGCGGTTGAGAGTCGAGTGATGTTTTATGGGATAATGAAAACGAGCAGCAGCGCGCACACGCAACGAACACGAAGAGGTTTACTTCCGCATTACACGGACTTATTATACGGAAGTTCTCGGACAATGTCACGTTCTAGTGCGTTGTTCATTCGTGAACTACGATGGCGTTATTTCATGCGAAATATTTACACAAAACGATCAGAACAAAATTACGAGAAGCAACGAGAAGAGAAACGTCATGTCCAAAATGCCACGATAAATTAATTGTTAAAAATACGTGGTAAAAATAAGTAATAGTTTGGCGTGTAAAAACATCTTGATTTAAAAAACGAGAAATTGAATAAAACTGTATTTTGAACACAATATTGTGTGCGAAAATCGCTATTCCCCCCTTGAAATATTGTACGTTATTTCAATTATCTCGTGACCGAATGCAAACATGAGGCGATCAGATGAGCGCAAAAATCTTCAAATGTCGATATAATATCACCTCGCGATTACCTGTACATCACCCGGTTTAAATGCAATTGCGCTTCGTAACAAATTTGATTACCGGTAATAAACCAACGCGGCGACAATTCGAATACACACAGTTCAACCAAGAATTAATGTCACTCGCGACACTACGCCACACGCGAGAGAGCATCTCGCACGTGTATACGTACAGGGACGTGAGGCACGGACAAGCGCGTGTTTCTCTCTGTGTGTGAACGCGGCTCGCGCGTACGAGCGCAGCGTAATCCACCGCACACAGATTTATTTTACAGAGTGTACATCATGCCGACCGTACCTTCGGGATTTGGAGACCGCCGTGCGTCCATCCATCAATTTATTTAATCCGATTATATACGTAGCCTCTGCGTTCGTCATCGATCGCGCATCGCTGACGGAGATCGAGAACCACGGTGTAACTCCCGGTGATGATCGACGCCGCAAACTTTGTCGCGGAGAAGGTATGTACATTAAGGGCCTTCCTCTCCCTCTCTCTCTCTCTCTCTTACTCTCTGTATAGATTGTAAACCAGAGCCGACCTCTCGATCACTTATGTCGAAGCAACAGTGACAAGCACGATTACATAACAGAAACGCATTTATTTAAAAACTAAAAAAAAAAAAAAAGAAGAGTGACTCTAAACGGGAGCAAAGGAAGAAAATAATAATTTAGAAAAAAAACAATTATATGGTTTATAATAAAATTGGTAAGAATTGAAATCAAGAAAAAAGTAAGAAATCAATATACCAAGCGTATAAAAAAAAGTCGGGTTCGATCTTGTTTTTTTTTTTTTTTTATGTGAAGGGATGACTCACGGCGCGATATAAGCGTTGCCTATTCTATATTGAATCGTATCTCAAAGCGAAAAAGGGGGAAAAAGAGTAAGAGATGGAATCGTTTGTAAAATTCGTTATCTTCGCGGCAACACTCACGACACTTGTTTCATATTTATGAGAAGAGTTTTAGCATATTCAAGGCATAAATTACTTTCAGCGGGGTAAGTCAGCTAGCCAATAAAATACTGCCCGGAGTTTATCTCTCAGGTAGGGATCGCAGAATTGGTTGTGTGCGCGCGCGGAGAAGAGGAGGAGGCTCACGACGAACGTAGGTAGAAGCTTGAATTATGCACGATTGAAAAGTCCACTCTCGCAGTCGTATGGGAGATTTTCATGCAAAATCGCGCAACCGCTTTTCTTTTACAATGCAAATTCGATGGTAAACACACACCGCGCGCTTTTCTATACTCCCCGATCAGTTGCTCCGTTTCTCGTGATACATCGGCAGATCTAAATTAGTTTCATGCGCCATATCTCCATCAACGTGAGATTGCTTAGTTCAAAACGTTCTTCGGCGAACGTCGTAAAATAATCGTAAAAATCGTGGTTAAATAACTGTATTCAAATAAAAAAAAATTAGATACAAATTTCTTATTTTTTAATACAAAATTCTTATTTTTTAAAGCAAGAGATGTCTGAAAAATACAGAAACACAACATTTCTTGATAACAAAATGTTTCTTGTTACCCATAAGTATATTTATATTTGCAATATGAAGAGAAAAGGTTTTAATAAAGAAACGCATTTTAGACGGAGTATTAAACATTTCTTCATCGGACATTAAGTCCTCGGATCTTTCATAAATATTTTCGCTTCTGTTGCTTCTGATGCTGAGCATCGTGCAATGCTCCCCTCTTTTTATGACAAAATAAAATATCTTTCGGCGGGCTTTCGGCAAATAGCTAAAAGTACTCTGAATCATGTCCGGCGAGCTTATGCTACATCGAGCGGAAAATTACAAATGATCGAACACAGGTCTTCTCGGACCATCCTATGTATAACTGAAAACTCCCGAGAGTAAACTTGAGATCACGATGATTGCAAACTTACACATGTCTACTCCTAATTCCTTGTGGAACAAGTTCTTTAAGAAGTTTCAAAATACTGCTTGAGAAACGGCGTTCCTCTAACAAACGAACGTGATCGAGTCGATCGGAGTTGCCGAGTGACTGAGAGTGATCGAGTAGAACGATTCTCGAAGAAAACGTAAGATATGTAAGACGCATGTACCACATTATGTACTGAAAATCAATTTTTTTCTGAGTCATATAATCATTTAAATATAATGGTCGTCAAATGACTAAGAAGTTCCAAATTATCTTTCTCGTATCTTCTCGTACTTTAGATGAGAGAAAGTTATTTTGATTTTTACTATTTTCAGAAAAAATAAAAAAAGAACAAAATATATTTATAAGAATTTAAAAAAAAGTGATACTTAAAAAACTTACTGTTATTTATTGTCTGTAAACTTAATATGTGCGAGATTGTTATGCATTCCTTTTATAAATCCGTAGTGAGGGAAAAGAGAGAGAAACGATATTCTACGTGAAAGTCAATATAATATTCCCGGCGTCAGATGCCAGGAATCTCGTTTCGCCCTGGTAAAGCCGTAGGGAGCTGCACGTCCGGCACTTATATGGGAATTCTCGCCAAAGAATTTGCATCGTCGACCACAGTTCGCGCTGAGCCACCACGAAATGCCTCTGCATCGCGCGCGAGTCGGAAATTAAGACAGCTTAAGATTTAACGCGTTTCAACCCCAAAATCCCGCTTCGCGGTCCGATAATTCAACTCCGCGTCTGGCAACGACGAAGACGGCGTCGGAGTTTCGCGCCGAATATCCCGTGTAAAAACAACTCCCGACGTCTGTCCTCACACCTCTGCAAGACCTCTCGCGCCGTTCACCCTCTCGCACATTTGCGCCACCCTCGTTCGGTGACTAGTCGCGTCAAAGCCTGCGAGTACTTTGCATAATTTTTCACTTTTGCATAACCGAGTTGCTTCTTTTTTTCCACTTCTCGATCTTAAGAAGAAGCTAAGGTTGTCGTCTGGGGATTTTACCAATTTATCTTTTTAAACATCAAATCGTCTAATTTTTTTCCAGAAATAATAACGTTTAATAATGTATCGAGTGTGTATATGTGATAGATTTACTAAAAAAAAAAAAAAAAACAGTATCCTCAAACTTTTGTAATTCACTGTTTTTATACATGCGTACATTTTATCTAACCCAATGAGTAAAGTTCCAAGATACGGTGAATACCTACGTAGTAAAGATTCAATCTCCAAATTAAATTTAAAGCGTTCGCATGCTTTATAAATGTTGACCAGTGATAAATATTGGTTAAAGCAATCACATTTTCGAGATGCATTGCGTTCTATCGTGTTTAACTGATTTCCGTCGTGTATTATATTTATACACCGTATTATATTTATACTCCCACTCATACGTGTACGTGTTCAATTGTTTGCGGAATGTACGTGAAATACATGAATAGTTTTTTGAGTTTAAATTGTGCCAGTAGCCAGACCGGGTAATATTTGTTATATAGACTGAGCGATTGATGACGCACGAATGTCGCACAGATCTGTGTGATCGTCAGCTTTTTGTACGTTTTGTATTTGCTAACATTTTTCATTGACGTTATTCGGGAAGTTAAAATTAGATTTTGTGTATAAATGGAATTACACTATCGTGAACTTTTTTGGGCTATCGCGATGTTACGTTACATACGACGAATTACAACATTGTCATGCAACATGTGGCGTGCGATTGAGTAAAATCCACTGATCAAATAATACTTTTTTAACTGCATCACTCGATTTGCAAAGTGATATCAATACAATACTGCTAAGCTATGTGAGCATAGTTAGTCGATTCTCGCACACACATGCAGCAACATACACACATACATACACACATACATATTCATTTTGACGAAACTTTTGTGCATTCTGTTTTAAACCAGAGCGTTTGTTATACATATTATCGCGGTACTTCGTCAATTACGGATTTTAAATTGCCATTTGTTTAATCTGCCATTTGTTTATATTGAAAAATGCAATCTCTCTCTCACACGTAAAATTACTATTTTGTATTAAAAAAATCAAGTTTAAAAAAACCCAGTGGAAACAGATTTAAAAAGCATTTCCGTGCTATATGTAACAAGCCAATTCGCGCAAAATGTAATATAGCTTTATCCATACACGTCGGTATATTGGCAATTTTGTTACGCATTTCTCTGGACGCAATCGACTCGCAATATGTCGACGAATGAATAGCAGTTTTACAGCGATATTCGACGTATTAATATCGTTCGTATCGCGGCACCGCGTCGGCTCCTGTCGAATTTAGCGGTCCCAGATGAGCCGGTGCAATTGCGGTTTACCGGTTTACCTCGGCAGCACGCACGCTGGCAGTCCAGATTAATTTACGGCGGGATAAAGCACTGCGTCCGACGAAACAAAGCGCCCGGGCGCGGACGGGAAGGAAACTTCATTTTCTTACATCCGGGGCGCAGATTAACGACCTCGTTTATCACGGGGCTGACCTTTCGACCGCGATATCTGCGAGAGCACACCGTGTAGCGACACGATGCAAGCGATTCGTCCGGCTGTCCGAGCCAGCCTTACGCGAATTCTCTCTCCTTCTCCTCGTTTAGCACGTTGCTGCTGGGACGGGATGTGTGTTTCACGGTGTTCCATTTGCAGACGGAAGACATTTGTAACTTATACAGGATGTCTCATAATGTAGCTACGAGAAAATATCTCGAGACCCAGTTAAGTACAGCGTTTCCTCTCCGCAAATAAAACCGCGTGTAATGACACTTTAATACTAATGCGCTGTTGCACGCAAAGCAAGTTAACTTACAAAGTTTACATACGTACGCTTTATTTTGGTAACTGATAAAAAATGAAAGCGAAATCTCTCTTGAAGTTAAGAAATTCTTACTTATGCATTTTGCAATGCGGCTGGTTACGAAGCTTACTTTTTTGCACGCGATGAAACGAAATTATATCTCGAATTGGAAAATACGACAATGCAACAATGGATATCCGAAAAAAAAACATATCCTGACGATGATTCTTCCCGGCGTTTCTTGACATCTCCGTTCCATCGCTTCTTCCCCCACAGTCGGGGGTTGAGACTTGGTGTGGCATCCGTCCGGCGTGCTTTTGTACCATCTTCCGGTGAAAGCCGGGCGTTCGCGCGAGCACTCGACTGGAGGATCTCTTCCTTCGTGGACTAGAGGAAACGAGAGAAAACCGTCGCCACAATACCCGACGCTGTAGAATCAGGATGTTCGCGCTCACGAACCGCTTTCCTTCAACGCCGCTCTATGAATGTACCTGAGGAATGTACAGACTGAATATACAGACTACTTTCCGACGTTTTCTCTCTTTTTTTGTCTATAAATTCTTTCGTCAACTTAAAGCATTTCTCCCCCGCGATGAAAATCTGATTGAGTGCCGTCTTTTGCTGACGTTTAAGTGTATAATTTTTCAGATATAATTTTCCTCTTCTCTTCTCTTATTATTCGTTTTGACGTCTGTTTAGTTCCGCAAAGATCAACTAATTATTATCCGTATCCACAAATATATAAGTGCTTATATATTTGTGCCATATATTAAAATATTTTTTATTTTTTCAAGAAATATCGTCGCTGAAAATCGCGATTTTTTTGTGCATTATAACATCGTAATACGCCCTAAGTTATTACGTTATCCTACTCTAAAAAGAAAAAGAACAAAGAGAATAGTAGTACAACGAAAATATCTTCCCTTGTTCGGACGGGGTGCTGACATTTACGTCAATTATCTCGCGGCAAATACGCGAACGCTTTAGTAATACGCGCCGCATTCATATTTCGCATACGTAAAGTGATTACGCGAAGTGAAACTGGCGATGTAAAAACATTTACCGACGCATTTTAATTCTTCACAGAATATAATAGACATTTCATCCTCCTCCCCCTTCCGGCTTGGTTTGCGCAGCTAAATAATCTAAAACGCCAATTTCCCGTAGTCAAGAGTACTTTTTTGCTCGGTCGCTAGTGCTTTTGTGTCGACTTCGAGTTACTTCCGCACCGCGGAAACTGAGCTTTCCTGCGGTCCATCCTATCCATATATTCCCAAAAAGGGATGGAGAAAATAGCGGCGGTAATATCGCCCGAGTTAAAACTTAAAATGAGCCGTTATATATGCTCATGCATTGTGTCATGCGATAAATTCAAATGCTCAAATTTTCAAGATTTAAACGTTTGATAAAAGTATATATTTTTATAGAAGAATCAAGAAAAATAAAATAAGGCCAATAGTGTTTGTTTGAATTAAGTACGATTAAAATAACGACAATTTTTTTTTTTGTACATTTGAATGCGCGCGCTGTTAACCATTTCGTCCGATTTTCGTCTCGCGAGCGCACACGTGTCTCATTCAATTTGTACACGCACATCACGTACACGCGCTTTCCACAATAGGCGCTTGTAACAACGTGTTAATATCCTTGCAACGAGCGCATATAAGGAAACTCGCAGGCGCAATGGACGTATTACGAATTTATACGCGTATAGACATTGACGCATATGAAAGGCGCGTCTTTAGAATATGTATTATGCATGCGTGAGCCTCGTGTTTCTTGCTATATATATGTAGAAACACGAGATATATGTATGTAAGAGACAACAAAACAAGAAACAAATATATATATATATATATAATATATATATATATATAATATTTATATTTATGTATATATACACACACTGTATATATATACACATGTATAAAAGAAATATAATCTCGCTAGTTGGAACGGTGCCATTATTTCTGTCTCCATAATGCTCAACGTTATCCGCGCTGTTTGCGATGCCGTATGACGTTTCATATAAAATCGCGAAGATGGTTGTGCGCTTTTTTTTTTCAGAGATGTCACAGGAAAATATCACATTTCTCTTGTATCGACATCACGTCCTAAGAAAATGTATCTAAATATATTTTCAAGATAAATTTTTTAACGTTTGAATTATTTTAGTTCTCGACGAATTCAAATCAGAATTTACTGTGCATCGTGCATTTTCGGCGATATACATTTATATGAATGTCTCTCCTTTTCTCTGACTCTTCTCTCTCTTGTTTGTTTTTTCTTTCACGCAAAATACAATACGAATTCCTCGCAGGAAATGCGAAAACGTGCACAATTAAGCGAGACGTAGAGCATCATCTTTCTCCGATTCTGAGCACAATGTTCATTGTGTATGCGATCGTGTTTAGCACGTAATACGAATGCTTTCCTCGCGAGTTCTTTCTTTGCGTTCTTTCTATGCGCTAAAAGAACGACCGGTGTGTTCTTGTGTTCACCGACGTAATATAATATTCGTACGCGGTGCGCTTTCGCGGTAACAATGGTATGGAGAAGGATTATTTGTTCTATTTTCTATGGACATTGTAAAATGTGGCGAGAGGAGATATCACACAGCGGCGCAGCGTCTTTATTTTACAGATCGCGCTCGCGCTCCGCGTGAAATGCCGCGGATAATAGTAAATCTCACGGATTATCGAAATGTCACCGATATTTTTGAATAACGACGAATTAATTAAACGCGAAGTAATCGGATTGTATTAATGCAAATGCGAAATCACGCGAGTATGCGATGAGATACGAAATAGTTAAAAGCTATTTCCACGTTACACATACGACTGCACGATGCGCAAATTTCCATGCGTTGTTTTCTTTTTTTTTGTTTTTTTTTTTAATTATTCAACGTGTGCAATTATTACTGACGTCTACGTATGTTCATAATGCCGTGTGTGAAAGTTCATAATCCGAAAAGCTATCGAATTCGATATGTTCTCCATGGGATATTGAATAACAGGTGATTAATTTGCGCACGAATAGAAAGCAGCTTTCCTATTTCGCGGTTGGAGAAATATCGGATTGCGTGCTTAGTTAAACCTCCTTCTGTCTCTCTCTCTCTCTCTCTCTCTCGTTCTCTTTCAATATTCGCTATTCATTGTATCGTGTAAGTACAATTATACCTCTTCTCGAACAACGTGAATAGTAACGTTGTCCATGATCCTTCTCGGATGTAATTTCAATGGCGGGATTATAATAATTATGTGAATATGGCGACGCAGTTGATTTCATTCCGCGGACACTGTATACGCATACGTATGTATCTTTGTCATCTGATCTAATGACAATAATGTAAATCATAAATAAGATTGAGAAAATATGTGTATTATAACACAACGTTCATTATGTATCTATAAAAATATTTTATAAAATTTGTCAATAGTTTAATTTATTATTTTTGAAGCTATATTTTTTAATGTCTCGTTTATTAACAATCTCTCTTGAAGCGTTACCATTGTTTCTGCCGAGAAAGAAACCCGAGTATAGGTTTCCATTATTTTGCAATGTTATTCGTTATATTCAAATTGATATCACGAACAATATGCAAATATATACGCGACCGCAAGCTGCGGTCTTCTTCCTTCGTTTCTCTCGAACAACGTAGTAGTTTTAGAAAGAGATTTTATAAGAGAACGCCTCGTAAACGGAGGCGACGAAACGATACGAGAGCAAATCTGTTTCGTATTCAAAAGCGTTTCCCTGTCTGGTCTGTGGTCGCCATGCCGCGATCCCACTGAGACACTAAAATTCGATTCAAGAGACAGTGCAAAAATTGATTTACAAGGTGCTAGGAAGAGGCGCACGCTAATGTATAAAATATCAGCCCGGGGTACTCGCGTCAGGACGAGGACTGGATGCGAGGAGAACGAGACCGCGGACACAAGAAGAGAGAAACCCTTTATAGGATCTTTTATAGGATTCCGATAAAATCGCACTCGGAAGCAGCATACGGAAGCGATTCAGCGTCGGCCGATCGAAGCGGAATTGGCTCCTGGATCGATTTATTGCCCGGTGGGCTTGCCACGGTCTACAATCGCGGACGCAAATAATAGGAATCGCACAAGGCAAATCTGCTCGCACGAGCGGTTCCCGTCGCGATTGCGATCGCGATCGTGATCCATGTCTCGTCGTGTATAGACCGCACAACCTCCGAATAGGCGAGCGTCGGCGATTGCTGCTGCTGCTACTACTCGCTGGATGATCGTCCCACGTTTGCTTGCGTGTGCAAGATCGATTTATGCTCTACGAGACAGCTCGCATAATTATGCGGCAATGCATGCTTGAATTTAAAGCAAATTATCTGTGCCGACTCAATTCGGATTCGATTTAGTAGCTCAAGATGCGCTTATTGTAATAACAATTGTTTTTGTGTTTTTGCTCTGTATGTATTTGTTTTTTTTTTAACGTTTTTATAAGTAACCTCATCGTAAAATACGCTGGCTACGCCTGTCGCGCGCGTCCATTCAATCGTCTAGCGTTTCGCGTAGAAATAATGCAGCTTAAGTCCGCAGCTTACGCTAACCGGCAGCATTCGGTTTTTATCCAACGCATTAAAATGTGCATTATTTGCGCTTGCGGGTGTTTGCACGAGTTTGCGATAAGCATGCATTAGCCTCGTATCTTATTTTGCAGCCACGCGTACTATTCAAACGTTAAGTTGATCACGGTATAAAATAGTCTCTGATTTCATGAAATAGTATGTCTCTTCTTATTCTTCTTCTCTCTCTCTCTCTCTCTTTCTTTCATTCTCGTGTATTTATTTTTTTCCCCGTGATGACTTTTGCATTATTTGCTCGTCGCTTTATCGATTCATTGATTGTAGAAATAACCTGTACTTGCGTCCGGCTTCTCCTCTGTATTCGCACAATTTCACACTACAATGCATTTTGATAAAGCTGCGATATCGTAATTACTGCCGAGCCTTGCATTAAACGCAGTCAATAAAGCGTGCTGATTAGTACATTATCAACGCAGGAGCAATAATCGCTCTGATTACCTAAACCCCCTAAAGAGGCGACATTAAATGAGATTGATATCAACACTTTAATGGACTATGAAACGCATCGAATTACACCAAGAAAATGACTTGTGAATTTTGTCTCTCTAAACACACATTTTCTCGTCGAGACACCGTAAAGCTTAATACCGAGAATACGAGCAAACATGAAAAGCTTTAAATGCGCCATCGTCACATTTGTTTAACCTTTGGACCGCTCCGAAAATCCGACCATCCGTTTTTGAACCCGTGACACGCCGAGTAAGCCTTTGTGTGCGTGTGTGTATGTGTGTGTGTGTGTGTGTGTGTGTGTGTATATTGAAACTTTGACGCGTGGGAAAATGGAGGCCAGAGACGAACGAAAGTCGGGGAAAACGAGAAAGAACGAAAGAAAATACTCTATTCCGGCCACTTCCAATCGTATTTTCATTTCCTCCGCAGTTTCGCCCTTTCCCACTTCTCTTCCATTAGCCGATTGTATCCCGAGGTGGATAAGTCTCGACCTCCTAAAATCTCCCGATTGTATTCTAAATAAGCACAGTTGCGACCCGATAATCCCCTCGTTACGAGAACGTTAACATCGCAATGATTCGGAAACAATCCGGAGGATTCGGTTAAGAAACGCTCTCAAGACAAACAGCGAAATCTATTAGCGCGATATCTTACGCAGAATTACAATTTCTCTAGAAAAAAAAGTATAAATTTGCAATGCGTAAAATATGTAAAAGATTGGGAAACTGCTTGACTTTTGCGTGCTTGTATTTTTCTTTCTTCCTCCGAGCATTTAAAAAATTTTAACTTCTAAGTTAACTCTACAATAATTAAAACTTAGCAAGATACGCGTTACGTGTACTTATATGACAGATAATAAACCGTGAGCTGCATGTGACATGTAGTCAAATCGATATAAACTTTTTCAAAAATCTAATCATACTCGAGTTTTTGTCAAATGTAACGATCAGCTTCGTGCTTTAATATACTTCGAAATTAAAATCGCATTCGAGGAAGAGATTGCCCACGATTGCGGGATCGTGTTCGTCGCTACCAACTCCGAGCAGAAACGAGCAAATAAACAGGGAGATCAGCAAGCGTAGTAGTTTGACCAAGAGAAGGACGAACGTATAGAAGTTCAATTTTGTTTAATTTTGCTCGACGCTCATCCCGCGCGATGTAGCCGACTATATATCGATCGACTATCCAGAGAGCAGAGTGAAACGCGCTGGAGTTCATCACTTTCGAGGATAGTTATTCGGCAGCACTGATACACCGAGCGAGCTCTCTTAGCTCTCGATCAAAAATTTAATTAATGTAAACGAAAAAAAAAGTTTTCCTTTTAATTTTTGCGATATCACTCTTTTGTTTTTAATTATTTAACACGTGCTCGCACGTGCGGAACAAAACAAATAGAAAACAATCTACAAATGGCGCGTGTGCTCAAAAGTTTCAGACTTTGTGCATTTTGTGTAACGACAAAGCGGTGTGCAAAACGATATAGCTGCTTAAATCCACGATAGAAGTCAAAGGATATGTATGGTTTGTGAAACTTGCTGCAAGCCCGCGGGATGTGGCGCACAACGCGGGATTAAATCCGCAGCAGTTATAAACACCACCGACCAGCTTACGGTAATTCCATGCCCGGTGTAATGGCATGAAACTCGCGCGCCTCTCCGCAAACGCGAGACCGCAAAGTCGAGAGGCATCTTACTGCAGCGCTTACAGTATACCGTGTTTTAATGTTTCACGTCTAGAATCTCTCAGTCGCGAAATCTCGGTTGCGTTTCTCCTTTAAATTGGAACTCAAACAGTCGTAATTGTAAATTATTTTTTTTTAATCACACACACACATGTACGTTAGTCTACGTAGCGCGCAAGTGTTATTTAAATTTATAGTTCGTTTTCTAAATAATTAATTCATTTCCGTATCATTATGAAAAAAAATAATTTTGTAAAATGAAAACTTATTTTAACACGATTTAATATAATTCGTCACACTCTACAGCTAATTAACATTGATAGTTGTCATTAAAGACAGTCGTCGGAAATTTACCATTTTAGATCTTTCAACAGCGCCATATATCGCTATAGTGATAAACGCATTTAGGAATCTCTACACGCCCAGATGGAAATCTAGCAACTTCTGTGGCAAGAAGATAAACGTACCTTCGGGTAAGGTCAAAGGAATTCGCACAGTGTAATCCTGCAATCTCCGTCGCGAAGACTAGCGCGCCTTTTGCTGAATTAGGAAATGTATCTCACGGAGAGTAGAATAATTTCGCGCTCTCTTTGATCGTCCCCACAACTATCTATGAATCTTCTTCTTTACAAAGAAACAAACTTGCACTTGACGTTTTACACAACGTCAGAGAGAGAGAGAGAGAGAAAGAGAGAGGAAGAAAATTTTAAATAAGCATTTTCTTCCACGGAATTATTGTACAATTTTTCAACAACAATCTACAATTTTGAAAAACTGAGAAAAAACAATGATATTTATATTACAAAAAAGTTTTTTTTATAAAAATACATAAACTTTTAAAATTTTTTTCTAAAACACAAATTTGAACATTTGTTTCATAGAATAAATCAAAGAGATATCTAAAAAACATTTTTGTCGCAATAAAAACTGCTTCTTATTTGTTCTTAATTAGTTGTTCTTTTATACACAGCTTGCACGATAAATGTTTGGAAGTGCTATCATGTGTGTTCGCTAACAATGTGAGAGAATTTAGGGCGCGCGAACGGATTGCTAAACCGACATTAATTCCGTATCACCAAATGCCTACAAAGCAGCGTACGCTGACCTTAGTTAGATTGCGTTTGCATTACGAACTCGAGCGGAACGTCACTCCCGAGCGACTACGCCACCACAATTTACAGTTCACACGTCGTGAACTGCCGACGGATGACCGATTCGTGCAATTCCGCGGCTCCCCCACACATCTTCCCCATCTCCTATCCTTTCTCTGTCTCTCTGTCTCTTTGTCTCTATCTCTCTCTCTCTCTTTTGCATCGAGGAGATTGCGAGGCGATTCCGCCGTTGGCGAGAACTCGAAAGGGAAGATCACATCTGCGCATTCAACTAAATTTAGTTTCAATCGTGCAACCGCTCGGAATATTGATCACATTGAGAGCACGTCACGAATTAACTATATAGGAAAAAGCAAAACTGTGCGCGAATAACGCGCGAATAACGCGCGCGGCAAAACTGAAAATTCTTTTTCGCGATTTCAAAGCCAGTCAGAAACACGAGTGGGGTTATTTTAGAAGGCATTTCCTCTCTCGTGTAAATAAAATTCGACATTTTTTTTTTTTTGTTTTTTAACATCGATCACGAACAATAGAATGTGTCGTCGAGATTTGTAACCGGGTATAACGGGAAAATATTTCGAACGCGTGGTCGTATAAAATTTATGGCGCGTTTCTTGCGCGAGTAATAACGCGACACATAAACGCTTTATCTCGATCAATTACAAATCATCTTATAAATCATCGTTACATTGACAGAAATTAAAAAAAAGCACATGTGTACAACAGCAACCCCGAGCAGAGATATGTGTAAAGTTGCTGCGCGCGTAAAGTTTCAACTTTGCAATCTGATTTGAACAAATTCATATCACTTCGCGACGAGATTGCGCGAGACAACTCGGGCACTTCATCAGGAATGAGTTATTTATCAATGCGCGCATTAATCATAAAAATATCAAGTCGCTTGACATTTCATCAACGTCGCCTGCTGCACACGTAGAGAGAAGAGAATCGCGGAAAGTGCCGGTCGGGAGATAAAACAAGACGGATGAAGGTTGCACGTACTTCCGAAGACAACCGGAGAAAAATGTTTCCCCGACATATCTCGCGCTTACTTATATAAGAATTTGATTATGAAGATCGAGCGAGTCGGCCGATATATATCGCGTCAAGACAAAACAAGATGGATCGCGCGCGCCCGCCGCCGTCGCCGCCGCCGCCGCCATCGGATTCTCGCCGCGGATGATGTTCCACGTGCAGTGGAAGCGATGCATGCGTGCGCAAATGCAATTTCTTCCTCCACTTATTTCTTCATTTCGCTTCAACCGTCGTGGAATCGCGTTTATCGGCTACCGTTACCTAACCCGGAATCCATTTGTTACGAAGATTTGCTACGACCCGCGGCGCAAGTTCGCGCTAGCCGCGGAGTTACAAGAAGGCAGGTCGGACGTAACGAGGATTTATCGCGGTCTTGCTGGAAAGAAAATACATCACGACACGTTTGACCCCGACCGGCTCGGGCAAAAACGATAGATTAACAACCGCGATGGCAATTTGTCATCTCACGGTACTGCGCTGCCAACGCCACGTATCCCTAAAACGATGTTTTATGTCTCTCCCTTTCTCTCTCTCTCTCTCTCTCTCTTTCCCTCTCTTTGTGTCTCTCTCTCTTTATCAGACGTGTATTAGTTCTGGTCTCAAACGCGATTCCTCGCAAGTAAAATTATCGAGTAGAATACAGTGTAGTCTAAGCTGGAAGATGCAGTTATTCTGACAGAATGCCGTCGAGTAGAGTTGAGAAAGAAAGAGAGAGAGAGACACAGAAGTACTTGGAGAGACGTAGTAATATCGTTTCATGGAGATTCGCCTCTAGCTTTCTCCCATTCCGACCGAGAATTACTGCACACTGCTTTTATGAAGGATATCAGAAGATACTGCGAGTTCTCTCTCTCTCCTTCGACTGTGTCGCGTACGCGACTGTTCTGTGTCCCTCGAATATATATATATGGCGAATAGTTGTCGTAACGGGAATGTTATCGTATCGCATTGTGATTTATGCTCACTTTTTCGATACCTGTGTTATCGATTGTCTTCCGGTGCGGAAACGCGGCAAGGAAACTCGAGCGATCGTAATAATTTAAGCTTCGAAAGCCACACAGAGGGAAACGAACAAGCGTATATATATATACACATATATATATCGACAACAAAGTTGATTGATGACGCGTTCATAATTTTAACCGCTGAATTGTAGACAAACTGTGGAAAAATCTGTAAATTGATAAATTTAAACAAACGTTACACCGTGTAAAATTTTTGTGTAAGTTTTTATTACACGAACTTTACTTTGGTCGAGATATTGGCTCTGTGAAAATGTGCATGTCCATTAGGATTCATGTATGATCCATTAAAATTCGGTTATTTTCAAAGAGATGTTAACACAAGCGACATTTCTCGGTGCACAGTAACTAAATATTTAATCTAACGTTTAATTCAAACATGCAAACGCACTAATTAAACTCCGTTCTAATCGAACATTTCATTATAAATCGCTATGTTAATTCGTTGACAATCGGATGTAATGATCGAGGACTCTCTGTCTGTCTCTCTCTCTTTCTCTCTCTCTCTCTCTCTCTCTCTCTCTTGCCACTGTACTGTCCACAATTTCGCTAACCGGCTCTGATATTATGTGTCCACCGCAGACGGTCGGTTAGCTTTAGCTGCTCTATAAGCGCGCGTATAATATACGTGTGTTTCGATATCAGACGACAAATGACGTCCAATAATAAATGTAAACAAGAATTACTCAGCTGAGCGAACAATAATTTGTCAATACTTAATCGACACTTTCATCGAATAGTTCAATAATTGCCATAAATCAGCATAGCGCGTTGTATTCAATTGCTTCTTACAATTAATATATTATATTACCATTGTGTCACATATGCCATGTACGTCAGATATTACGGCAATTAGTCATTCATCAATAAAAGTGTTTATTAATCATCGGTTAATGACAATTATCAGAGCGTAATGATAATAACCGAGTTATCGTGACGGTATAACTTGCTTGCGCATTACCTCCGTTCGCGAAATTGCAAAATCGCAGAGGAATCACGTTGTTACATTCGATACGAGACAAATATTTGCGACATCTAACGAACTTGCCGACGATAATACGACACGGATTACGGAAATGCAACCGAGAGAGAGAGACGTTATTTAAGACCGTTTGCTTTGAGGGTTGCATCGTCCCTCGTGGGGATGAAGAAACGGGATTCGAGAGACGGACACGTTCGTCGCAATGATACACTGCGCGAATCGCGCGCTACGTGCACAGTCCGACATAAAGTTTGCGATAGCGTGGCATCGGGTTTACCGTCAAAGAATAGTTTACAGTCACGCGCCGACGCGAAAGATGGGCACGGCATACGTGGGCACGTCTATCGCAGTAAGGTTTTCACGAACGTCGCTGCAGCAGAAGCAGGAGCAACATCGAGGGCGAGCCAGCCGAAAGGGGTACGAAGAATTCCTTGCACTCGGGGCATCCATGCGGAGAATTCCGGGCACGTAAATCTTGGCAAATCTTACGAACGGCTCTCTCTCGACCGCCTCGTATACGGTTCTACCTATCTTCTCCGCGCGCCTTCCTCTTGTACACTCGTATCGTCGCTTTGATTCACTTCGTAGTCCTTCGTTCTGTATTTTTGACATGGTCGATAACAGAGAGAAAGAGAGAGAGAGTAAAAGAGATGTACCGCCGAAAAACCCCAGGATATTTCCTTTTTAACCGCATTTCAAAGTCCCTTAGGCAAAATATCGTGTGTCTGTGTGTACATTGACCTTTCTATATAGACATGTATCTCTTTCTCTCTTATTTTTACTCTTTCTCTCCCTTCCTCTCCGTCTCTTTCAATTTCAATCCTCGGAGTAAACACGAGGAAAAAAAGCACGGACTTTAATATCCACACCGACTTCGATGTTAAATAAAATGTAAATTTTTCGAATGCACACACACACATACACACGAACCTCTGGCCGCTATTTTGCTAGTCGTGTGAACAACCGTGTTTTACCCAAATAATGTATTTGCGCTTGAATAAACTTCGTACGTGCCGCGCTGCGAAACTCGTGAAGCTTGTTTACGGTCGCTCTTTCATGTCTATCGTGATTTTATACAGTTATAATTTAACTTCCTTTGCTATACTCGAAGACAAGTATGTACACACGCGTAAAGCGTAATCTTGAAATGTTTCGTTTGAGCTTTTTCTTTCTTTACGAAGTTGCTCAAAAGCGACTTTAAATTTAGTATCTGCTTTATCGCGAATTTAAACGATTCGTACGTTATCGGAGACAGTTTCATAAAGAGAATAATCTTAACGTGAGCACATTTTTTTTGTACAACATTTCTTCGATATAAAAATGCGTAAAACTTATCTTCTCGAAGAGCCATCAGTCAGGCTGACGAGATATACTTGTAAGATATCGGCTGCGCGGCGACACCACATGACAGAGGGTAGCGATCGGCGCGGATCGTTTAATAACGTCAAAAACCACGTGGTGCTCCGGAAGTCACATGGCGTTGATGAATATTCCAGAGCATTCGAGAAGTTTCCACGCACAGTGGATTTTTCGCCCGAGGATCCATCGGGGAAACTCTTGTTCGGAGCAGCGATCTGAACGGACGCCGAAGAGTCGCGTCGTTTCGAGCCGTGCCGATTAAGCCGTGTAATTTGTCGTCGTGTCGGTCCGGTGATATAAGCCGGTCAGAGCGCAGCATTCCGTGTATCTTAGTGTAATAAAGATTGTTAAATTTATATTCACGGAAAGTGTCGTTATTTCACGATGCCTGTTTCACAGTGTGGTCAGTCGAGAGTCGCGCCGAACAAAACAAAAGCCGAAGTCGAGTCGAAAGTCGTGGTTGTTGTCGTCGTATTCAACCGAGAGTTGAAAGTCGTTGAGAACATTTGAAATTTAAAACGCTTTCGATAAAGCTTACATACTTTTAATTATTAGTTTCTAGTTTTACACACATATATAAATAATAAATGCTTTGTTATATATGTATTTCTTTAATAAATGACCGGCCAATGGCATCACAGTCCGGTCATTAGAACATCCACGCGCGAAACACATATCTCACAGAGAGAGATATGTTTATTGTATAAGACTTAGATATTAAAAATCCGACTGAGGCGAGAGCAATGGAGGAACACAATATTACGCGAATATTACACGAATAATAACCGGGAGCGTTATTTGACGAGATAAAGCGCGACTAATACTAGAGTAATGCACGTCGATGATTTAATGTGCGCGCGCGCGCGTAAGGCAACACCCCCTCGTAATAGCGACGGCCGTATTTAGTGAGACACAAATGCGCGCGAGTCGCACATCTTCCCTGTGTTGTAGATAACGTACACTGGTTGAAGGTGTTTACGGCGCGTGAGACTAAGCTGCATAGAGCGCTATCGATCTTCGTGTGTCTAGACCGTGGGGACGTCAGCACGTAGGGATCCACGACGCCCGCCGCAGTGAGCAAGTTATTATTTAATAATGCTCGTTGCCGTTAATGAAACTATGTTCTGTAAGGTGAATAAGCTCGTTCGCGCGTGGACGTACTTCCGTTCTTAGCGTATACGTTAATATGCGGCGCCAGCAAGAGAGAAAGACAGAGACATAGAGAGAGAGAGAGAAGTCCCCATCGGCAAATCGTAAACTCGGATAACTTCGGTGCCGTATTCTAGCCCGCAAATTGACCAAGAAGCTTTGGCTAATTTTGCAAGTGATTACGTGACGAGACGCAAAACCGGACGTTCTTTCGACAGTCTCTGTGAAAACGAAACAGGCCGTCTAATCTCGAGCCTGGATATCGGCTCGGCGGCGTATATTAAAGTTAACAACGAAATCGTATACGCCGGATATATATGCCGTTAATACCTCTACGAAAACCATGGAACTAATTGCTTTCGTTGAGGTTAAAATGGAATATAGCGTACGAGTTACCGCAGCATTCAGCCGCGCCGCGCGGCAGAATGGAACATTGTACTCTGGTTAAATTTAGACCCCATAGACTACGCCGGGGCTAATTTTAATATAATATTCACACTATAGCGGGATTTTAGCAGCTTCCACTCGATTGTTCAATCGCCGAAGGTTAATGGAGCGTCAACGCTCCGCCCGGGCTTCTCTCTACCGAGAAGTACATTAATAGTTCATACTACGTAATTTATGCGCATACTCTCTACGGCCGTAATTTATGTGGCGCATCATACGCATTTAAATACCTATATCATCGACCAATTACCACCGCCAGCGCATTTTACGCTTGTTTTAGCGTACACACGTGCGTGTTAGTATCTTATATGCATATCTCTACATTTTCTCTCTCTCTCTTTTTTTATTTTTTTAATATTTTTTTTTATCTCAACGCGCTCGAAATTATATGCTGACGTCGAGGAACACTACCCATCTCGCGTCGCGAGTAGTATAACGCCGATGTAGCACGTTTAGCCCTTTCCATAGTCTACAAAGTTCAAGTTAATAATTTCGAACTTTCGCTGTTTCACGCTAGCGTGATTTTCTATCCCACGTGGAACGACGTAAAATTCGACGTATGATTCTGCGTGCGTTCCCCGAATTTGCATGACATATTTCGGCGTGCATCGTCTCTTTCTCTTCAGAAAATTTATTTTTGATCCCGAACTAAACCAGATTCGCATATTAAAACTTTTCTCATAGAAAAACCGTTACAAGGTCAAAAGAAAGGGATATCTGCACATAAAAATTTTTATTTCAACACACGATTTTGTGCTTTTTTGGCATCTCGCCCCCTCACTTGGCACGCATTTCCTATTCCACAAATTACTTCCAATAGCACTTATGTTACTTGTAAAATTCTCAGATTTTCATGTTTGTAATAAGATTCTATTTTTCTTCGAATTATCTTTTCATCATATTAAAGTTGGTAAATAATGAGCGGAGTTTATTTAGGAAACTCTAGCAGACCGCCTGCGGCTCACAGTAATTACACAGATGTATTTGTCAGACTCTGCTAGGCCATAGCTTTGTAGGTCTAACTATTTCAACAGCTGCAATGGAGTATTCTTGATAGACGTTACTGTTACAAGAGTAATTACAACTTTAATCTGTTAAACTGCCCAACGTCGTTGCAATCAATAAAAGAATAATTCTTCAAGAAATCTCCTCGAGATTTGAATTGAGATTGTTACATCATTAATCAACATAAGATAGAAAATTACTTCAAAACTTAATATACGAAAATTCTTGTATTAAAGTAATACAATCAACATACGTGTATAATAATTGTTTATTTAAAAATATTAAAAATAAAAATTAACCACTTCCCTATCGCACATCTACCCTAATACCCAATTTTAATCTTCTAATATGTGTATAAAATGTGCAATTCAACAGAAAAACAAGAGTTGTTTTTTTATTGCAAAAAAGCCACAAAGAACCGGTTAACATTACGGAAATTTTAATGTATCTGCGCGTTTCATCTCTGGAAGTAGTTTAGCAAAATGTATTTCAATGTGAGGATCCAGAGGCAATCTTGATAAATGAACGTTCTCGCGTGGTTTACTGTATAAACGACTCGTCAAACAATATATACAGAAATTAAAAAAGAACAAAAGAAAAACTTGGTAGCAACAGACAAAACTCACAAAGATAACTTTTCGTTTTAATACTTTTGCATCAGGACAAATTAAAGAGACTTCCCTTGCCGAGATATAAAAGGCCGACTAAATACTTCCGTTCAGAAGGATATTCATAGGCTTGTACTTTCTCAAGACTTACTGTAGCTAAGAAAATTGTTGAGAGAAAGAGAGAGAGAGAGAGAGAAAGGGAGATAAAAATATTATTCTCTCTGGAAACTGTATTTTCCACGATTCAAGCATCATGAATGAAAAGCAGAAAGAATGGATCCGCTTTCATTTCAACGAGGGAAATGCGAAAGGCGGAGAGGTACGCTACAGTCTTAAGGAACAGAAGAAGGAAAAGCGATGGTAAGGTGAACGAAAGAAAGAAGACGGTGAAACGAAAACGTGAGAGGCCGACGCGAAGTGTTAGAGCCGCGTCGACGACACCGCAAAAATGGTCAAAGTTCTTGAAGGAAAGTGAGAAAGCGGAAATGACGACGCGACGATGCCTGCAGTCGGCTTGTTTCATCTTTTTTTTTTTTTCCTCTCGCTCTCTTTCTCTTTCCGAGTTTGCTCCTTCTCTCTTTGTGCCCACGAGGAATCTGGAGCCTCCGCGATCTAAGATTAAAGTCTCGTCGCGTGATTCCAAACGTAATTACTTCACTTTTCTCTTTCATCTTCGCTCTATCTGTCGCTCCAGGCAAACTTACGTTAACACCATCGGGCGTTCGCGGTCAGCCAATAGGTCAACCCCCGTTTGCCCAAGAGTGTCTCAAAAGCGTCCGAAGGCGCGATTTCCGCGAAGCAAACTGTCGAGTTGAATTGAAAAGCCGATCGTCGATTTCAGCTGCGTTCTTCTTCACACACATTTCTTAATTGAAATTGGCAACTCGACTTATGCTTACATGATAGATCTAGATGTTAACGATGTCTGCGCGCGTTCTCATTATGAAACTTTGCTTGTTATGCTAACACGTTTCAAAAGCACTCGCTGGCGCTTCGTTATTCGCCTTACGCCCGTACGGCTCGTGTCGAATAAAACAAAGGTACTATACGCGGAACTTTCTCACGCTGATTCGGCGTATAATGGAAGTAGGATCGAACGGGTAATTATAACTGCTCGTAAAAAAAAAAAAAAAAAAAACATTGCTTTCTCAGCAAACTTTGTAGTTATCAATTAGGTCTGTATTTTTGAATGATCATTGAAGAAACTTTTTTTTCTATCGCAGTTGCGATCAATAATCCCCCAAATATCCGCGTCTAAATGCGATCTATATCTTATACGATATAGAGTTCGCAAACCGTTCGCACTGGTTGTCGTTTCACAAACACCCTCCGAAACTCCCGTAAGAGCATCGTTATATTTCTTCGGCGGTTCTACACACAGTTTTCAGACTGCGAATAGAAGACAGTTTGCGGTGGCTACGATAGCGAAGGAACGCGGATGGCTGAACGAATATACCCGTTTTCTTCCACAACCGCAGTCGTTACAGGAACGGGAGTGCCACTTAAATCCCTCCCTTTTCTTCCCTTGCTTCGTCCTGCGCGTTTTCCACGACCACGCGCATCGAGGGTATCCTTTTCTCATTCAATGCGCTGCTGTTACATGCGCGCGCGCCCTTGTTCGCAAAAGAGAGACAAAGAGAAAATCCTCTCTCGCGTTTGTGATGGCAAGGGCGTGCTCTCTGACGCTGCCAAAGAAAATACAATGAGAAAATCCGCTTCCGATTTCGCGCGCGATATCGAGACTACGACGACGACGAGAACGACGACAGCGCAACGGAAAACCCGAGAGATGGGCAATTGCTCTCACCGGCTCCATACGATATCCCCTTTAAAAGAGCTGGAATGGGTATCCTACTGATGTGATGGTACGCTAACCGCGAATCGAAAGAGATTTATCAATTTCCCGGGGTCCGTTTACTATCATCGCAATCGACAGCGCAATCACGCGCACATGTCCGCGATCGTTTATGGCGACTTCCATTAGAGTCTGCGTACACCGTTATCGCGTCTCTGTCTCTCTCTCTTGATGGAGCTTTATTTCTATTTACCATTGCAACGACCGACCAGCGAGACTCTCTGGAGAGAGACACGCTAGTGGAGAAAAAAGCACCTATGTGTGCTAAAAGTGTACTGACATTGCGAATTTCGTCATGACTATTATACGAACTGTGTGTGTATACGCAGTTTCGCCGTCTATGCGCTGCTCGTTCGCCGGAAGCAACGCGTGAGATGCGTCTAGTCCGAAATTTCATTTTGTGCAAATTAGCCATTTATTTTTAATTAAAAACATCATGACGCGCGATTCCCCGGCGTCGACCTAATTTTGCCGCGGTGGCGGCTGCGGCGACGGGCGCCAGCGAGCAAATTTGATGCAAATTGTGCTATAAGTTATGTCAGAGCCTAAATAGATCGTAACATTAAACGCGTTCAATTAACAACATCGGTTGCTGCTGAAATTTAATGTATAATTTTGCCAAACGATTATAATGCGCAGCGTACGTCGCAGCGCTAATAAACGCATTAACGGTGCACATTTATATTGCGCGTTTAGCGCGAGAACAAAATTGCGGAATATTTTACATGCCGCTCTGTCTTTTTCTCACTCTCTCTCTCTCTCTCTGCATTTTATATCGGACAAATAAAATATTTCAAAATCACGTAGACCGCAGAATAACGACGTTGGACGCGCGACTTTTTCGATTTCAAGCGCGACGCGTATAAAGCAAATCTAAAATTCATCGTGATATCGCGTACGCATATAAGGAAAGGAAGAACGAATTTATGCGGGCGTAACGCTGCAGTGTCTCGTAACTTTCCGTGTCGCATCCCAGGAATGTCGTATTCGAGAGATCCGTATCGTTTCAATTAGCGAAACAACGTGGAAGCGACGTCCGTGATACGGCGGGACCGGCGTCTCTCGATTAAATCTGGCATCAAACGACATCAGTTTGACGTAAACGCGCGCCTGTCGGAAGAAGAGGGAAAAACCGCAGAGAGCAATCGCGCTTCGTTGCGTCTAATGAAAGTGCTTCCGCGCGTGCGAGCGCAAGTGCACACGCTTGCGAGAGATGGGAGAGACGGGAAAACGCAAATGGAGCGCTACGGAGACACGTGTCCGGGAATGTACGTGATACCGATATCGTTTCTCTCGCGCGCGTCCAGGATGAGGAGACGGAAAGAGAGAGGGCGAGTGAGGGCGAGTCTCATCTATCACACGGAACGCGGGGGAACTCACGCGGAGGAAACAGAGAATGGAGGGATGAAACGATTTCTGCGGTGCCGTCGCGGACACCGAGCGATCTCCCCTCTTTTTCGGCGTTTTGTTTCAAATCCTACGCAGCGAGGAATAGAGCCAAAGCGTACGTCGGAAGGCGACACAGGAAACGGGGGGAAGGGGAAGGGAACCGACCAGCCGAGCATCCAGCTTTCGATGCATCCCATTATGGAAATGAGACCTCGCGCGCCTCTCGAAAATTATGTTGATGTTATGCCGCATCCCTTCGGCATCGCGCCGTCATCACTACCCGCTGTGCCCGCCTCCTTTATTCCATCTTCTCTGACTCTGACAACTCGTTGTGACGTTAGGGGACGAAAACGCTTGCTTAAGCTTTCTTTTTCTTTCTTCTCACCGCTATTGGTGGTTTTATGTTGAATTCATGAAATACCATTTTATTTTCTTTCAAAGTTTCAGTTCCTTTCCTCTTTTTTTTCTTAGGAGTCTTTTCTCTTCTTTAGAGACCACTTGACTTTTGCCTTTCGACCTCGCGTAATTTGGAGGCTGTAATCTCTGAATTTGCCGTCCTTTTCCTTCTCTATACTCTCCGGTATCGCGCATCGCCCTCAATTTATTCCGCGTCGTTTCGCGTAGCCGTAATGCCTGGCGCCACTCATCGCTACCGCCCTTAAACGGAATTACAGTTAGAAGCGGGAGGAGGACCACCATGAGACACGTTTGCACACACGCGAACTCCACGCGAAGGAATGAAATACGACGGCGGGAAGCGAAGCAACCGCCGCCGTCAAGGAAGCGGTGGAGGTCGAAGAGCAGTTCCACTTCCATTCCACCTCGGGAATTCCCTGTCACGGATAGCTACGGAGAATCCACGAGGAGCAATGGCGGCTGTGCATCATCCGTGCGAAAGGGCCTCGAGACGTTATTCGTCTGGCCGACGTTCTCAAAGTGGTTTTGTCAAGGCACGTCGATGAAAACGAATGGCGCTTTTCGCCGTTTTCACTCAGTCTTCCTCGCGGAGTGGGAACTCGCCATTTTTCAATAGCCAAGAATTCCCGCCGCTGCCAATTTCGAAATCTCAACCGCGACAAACAGTTCTCCATGCTGGAGAGAGAATGAGGATTTCATATTATGATTTAAGCGGAAAATGTTCAAACAAATTTTCGCGAATTTACACACACCTACATATGCACGAGAGAGAGAGAGATTTCCTTCCTTCATATTTTGCTTTTCGGCAGTTTTCTTCTGTGAAAAATTTAATAGAAAAAACCGAAACGACGCACCTTGAGTTCTGCTTAAACGCCGTGAATCTCCTCCGTGCGAGAACACGGTTCTATACACGTCGCTTTCGCGACGTGTACAAAGAAACATGAGTACTATGTACGAAATATTTAATAACGGGCGCCGTCACACAAGCCGTCGTCTAGGATGCGTGTGTTTTGCGTTCGTCCGTATAATCTCGCACGATCAGCCTTACCACGGCTCGTTCATTCCACCGTAACTGCTGCTTCAACGAAAACGATAACATATAGCTCCATTTGTGGAGAAGCGCGTGTCTGCTGCGCGGTTTATTAACGTTTCTTCGAGACCGTTAGTTGTGTAATCGATAAAGTATATTACACAGAAACTAGGTCGGTTCGCACATTTATCGGCACTAACGTGCGCACAGCGCAATGTTGTAAATTTATTTGGCCGAATGTAAATAAATAATATTGTACCTTTGCCGGACGGCTGGGAAAAAAAATACAAAAAATATGTTTTAGATGTGAAATAAATATCGACATATTAAATTTCACATGTGACAGGAAGTTTTCGAGCGTGCATATACATTCGCAAACATGTCAATGTTTATATTATGCAATACGACAGATATTAATGTATATTAATACAATATTAATGTATATTCATACATTTCCGCGATATTTGTTGCAACAAGATCTGTTGCAACAAAATGCATTTATTTCAAATGTACACGATCTGTTTCGATATTCGTTGTCTAAAAAAAAAAAAAAAAACTGTCTTTTTGCACGCCGTTTCTTTTAAAGAACCTCAATAAAAGTAATAAAAGCACTAAACAAGTGCGCTTGTGCGCACTTTTAGTTTTATTCCAATTTATATAGTTATTATTGAAACAAACGAGTAACGAGAACGATGCGTTTGTGTTGAGCCCGTTCATGTTTATTAATTGAAAGTCATTTTTGCTCGCCAATAAAGTGCGGATAAATAACCGTACGCTATTTAAAAAACAAAAAAAAAAGTAAAAACGAGGAACGGTTCGTTGCCAATAAACGTATGTAATTGAGCTTCAAAAGCTGTTGTGAAAGCTGGACACTCATCGTTTCGTCTATCGTTTTCTGTCGGTTTTTGTTGTCACCATGCGATATATGTATATACATATATATATATTTTTTATATACCCCAGCTTATTCACACGCATAGAGCATGTCACACGCATACACTATAGCGCGATTATTTCAAAAGTTAATCGTCATAACACCGCGTCATTTACGTAATCGACAGATATATATCAGATGCATTCAACACGATGGTAACGGTGAAAAAGATTTATTGCGACCGATTTTGTACTCGGAGTAAACGACGCATATAAAATGTTGAAGACTCAATTGCACACGTACAATACGGTCAAAGAAAATACGGTTCACACGCCATGTATTAAGGGGAATTTACGCGCAATTGCGGAATCTGCTTCCCGGAGTGTGCGAAAACTTTCATACCCCTTCGGGATGAAAATCTTAACACATTTTAAAGAGAAAGATCGAGTGTACGTGTCTGAGAATTTATTCGGAGGTTAGATCGAGTTTTCTCTAGGCACCGGAAACTGTTTCGCACCGGGAGCTATTCCCTAAGATTTTGCGACGGAAAAATTTTCCCGAGCGAGCGTATTTTTATGCGCGCTGAGTAAAACTACGTGTGCAACGTCACGAGCGCGAAACCGGCGGCGTGACTTGTAAATTGCGCCCGCAAGATAATATAGATAAGAAGGTAAACCTTTTCGATCGATCGATCGACGAAGTCTATGAACATAATATTCTGATCGTACGAGCTGCACGGAAATTGACACGGTTTAGAAAATTGCCGTGTTATATGTACTTACGGAAAGGGTTACTCCCCGCGAAGAAATATATATTCGTGCCACACACAATAGTATCACGAAACTACGGCTCGTATCGAGAAGAAAAATAAACTCACTCAATATCGCAACAACCATAAAGCCATAAAACGAAAGATGAGATCAGAAACATGTGTTAGCAGAAATAGTGAGAGCTCACTAGTTCTGCTCACACATGTATATTTGCTGTGAGAAACGCAATCCTTAAAAAATGCAGGAGATTTTGTGAAATAATCGCGAAAATATCGAAAGAATCAAGTTATATTGTTTACTAAATATTTTATTTAAAATAATAATTAGAAGTAAGCGCTGTGAGAGAATCTTATTACATTTTTAAAATGAAAGAAAATTGTGTTACGTAAAGCAATATCAAGAGATAACATTTGCTATTTGCATTTGCTTTGTTTTAAGCGTAGAAAAATGCTTCGAGCTCTTCTTGTTGTTTACATGTCACACACGTGAATAAATATACGGCGCCGGTCGTGTAATTTTCGGACAAAGTCCGCGACGCGAGACGTATCTCCCACGTGAAAAGCTGCCAAGAGATCTTGGTTGTGCCGGCTGCTGAGCAATGTAGCACTAGGCACGTAACCCTGTGTCCTATAGAGGAGGCAAGAGAAATGTGGCGGAGAGGTATATAATTTTTCCCTCGACGATGCTAAAATGAAATAGGGAAAGAAAACGAGCGGAAAGATGGCGGCGAGAGAAACGGTTGAAATAGCAGTAGGGAAAATCGAGAGAAACATAGCGAACAGTAAAAAAAAAGTGGAATAGAAAATAAAAAGATAAGATAGACAGTATAGGTACACGAAAGGAAAAAAACCGGACACCGAAAGAGAAAGAGAGATCAGCAAGAAAAGAAAATAAGCGCGGAGAAACGTCACGGATAAAATTAAAAAAGAATGTCTTTACTTATACAGAAATGGCAATATTCAAACTCGGTAAAAGTCCGTTTATTAAATCCGATATAAGCGCGCGCGCGCGTACGTGCGAGCGGATGTAAACATATATTAAAATTTCGCACCCCAATTCAGTTGCTTCGAAACCGTAAGGGACGTTCGGTGGCGCGCGAAATACACTATACACGCTAACTCAAAAATTACCAGGCACAAAACGGATATTCAGCTTGCACACGGTTAAACATTGATTGATACCTGAGCTGATGGCAGAATATTTCGCATACAATTTGAAGCTCCGGAATAATACAACGTTGCCCGGAGGACCGTAAATGTTATGATATCTATAGAATAATTCAATGCAATTTAGCGATTCACAACCAAATCTCACAAATCTCCTCACTATACATAATTAACATTTAAACCGCATAACTATAATGTATTTTCATTTAATAAACTCACAATATAAATGATGTGTATAACAATGCAATGCATTTACATATTGCTTGTTGCATTAAACGCATTATTTATGTTAATTTTCAAATTAGCGAAATTAAGACTCGCGGTGGCGTTTCTTTTTTTTTTTTATTTTGTTTTTGTTTTTTTTTTCAGCAAACGCTTTGGCAACATTCAAGGGAATTAATAAATATAATTTCGAGCAATTTAAACTCGACGTGAACGAGGATTGAGCTTGCGGCAGCCGGCTAGCATCAAGTGCACACAGAAACATTCAAACCGACTCTCTGCCCGCGCTTGCATATAATTAAAACATGCTTAGCCGCGGTTACATCTGCATGTGCGCCGAGCGAAACGGACCGCGCTCTCGTCCTGCTCCGAATTTTCCTGACGCGGGTGCACAGCCGCGCGCGTCTCACCTTCTCTTGTCTTCCAATTCCCTCCTCTTCCTCCCGCACACGCAAGCGGGACACACAAAAATAGACGAGAAAATTATGCTGCGGCGCGTGCATAGATAATAACGCGCGGTGCATAAATAATAACATCGCGGGATGAACGGCGGTGGAGAATAGCAAGGCCGCCGTCGATTATCCACGAGTCGCAGCAAGTGCAAAACGAAGGAGGATGGCGAAGTTTACATCGGAGGGTTGGGTGGAGAAGAAGGTGGGGTCGGGGCGGTGAATCACGCGAGTAACGCTGAATAACGACTGGGGTTGGGCACGTTAGTGCATTTTTTAGCATTTGCATGCATTAAGCAGATACGAAGATTAAATGCCGACAAGGAATTCGTTTGTTTGTTTGTAGCGTATGATAATGCAAGCGGTGTTTCCCGCAAGAGTGTGCGATCTGCTTTCTCTTTAATTATGAGACATTGTTCACGTGTGTACGTACACGTATGTACGTAGCTCCGGTTTTTTATCTACCCCACACGTTACTCTCTCCCCCATATGCTTCTCTCCGTTTCACGTGTGTGTCTCTTCTTAAACATTCTCATCAAGTACGTTTTTCGCAAAATTAATTACAGCACAGTTCGCGAATATATAAAATTGTGGAATTATTAGATCATATCTCATTTACAGCGTGTATTTGCTTCGTAATTGTATAACGACACAAATTGTTTAATCGCGTTTAATAATAATGTTCACACACACACACACACAACTTCTCTGTACACATATATGATATTAAATACAAATTGAATCGATATCAAGTACACTGCCGGATAAAAAAATATTTTCTCCCAATTTTCTCCTCAATTATTCTCAAAATAAATATTATAAATATTTAACGAGCTAATATTTGATTTAGCGCGATATAAATAATCAACACGTAACTCTATTATCAAGTTGTTGATACTGGCTCGACGCTGCGTAAACGTTATGCCCATTCGTACGTAATTGCGCACCGCAGAAGCCATAGATACTCTAATATACTAATGTTCTACTACTCACACAGAACAGTTCTTCTTCCTCGTAAATATCGACGGTAAGTTGGAGTCCCCCAAGAGCGCGTCCCCGAGTTTCGAATATCCGATTACACGTGCCATTAAACAACAAGTAGCGCGACTTAAGAAAGTTTAATTTTAACGACTCGGAAACGAGTTTTTCAAGTAATCCGTAAGAGAGAAGGAGCCATAATTACGATGACGCCGTGAGACTGCAGTAATTCTTTCCACCGAGAGATCTATCCATCCATGACTGGTACACGACACCTAAATTCGGCTGAAAAGCGAGAAGGACTCCGTCTTGCAGATCTGGCGCGTATAAATCGTAATTATAAACGAATAAATTCGAGCCGCTGTATGTTTGCTTACTAATTGCAGTCATGGAAGTTTAATTGTCCGATAAAATTTACATTTTTACGAGCGTCGTAGTTGCTTTGCTGCAAAATCCCTATCCGCGGGATTTTCAAACATAAACCGGCGAAGCTCAGAACTGAAATCCGCGTCGTTCTACACAGCGCGGTCAGTTCGTTTACCCCGCCGTCGTTTTATCAAGCAGGAGTAACGAGTGAACAATTACGCGCGTACCTGCTCATACAGTTCGGGAAATCAGCTACCGAGACATATACGCGGGATAAAATGAAGCATGGAATTTCGTTATTTCCTTTCCGCTCGCACGCCGGTGAAGCGCGACGGCGGCGAACAACATACACACACACATACACACACAACAACATACAAACACAAAAAAAAATACCAAACTGCTGCACAGTATCGAAGCGCACAAGCGAGTTCGCGTTCTAGACAAAACCGAACTAAAGCGTAACGAAGTTAAGAATTTCGAATGCACACACCGAGATGAAATAGCGCGCAGTTGGATGTAAAGCGGGTTTATCGGATCAAACCGGCGTAACCGGAGACGGTATATCCGCGATATCTATTATTTGTCTGACCCGTGTATCTCATTGCGTATCATCCGCAGCGCGAAATAATTCCTGAAATAGTAGGTAACTGACGTGGGAGTTCGGATTCACATTTCAGAGCATGCCAGGGTTTTTTTTTTTTTTTTTTTTTTTTTTTTTTTTGAATGAAAAAAAAGAAGAATAGGTGTTTTCTTTTTCATTCGCCTAAAAGCTTGGTAGTTCGTCAGGAAATCCCGAAAGTTTCTCATTGTTATTCTAAATCCTTGTGTTTCGCGTTAAATTAACGAGTGAATTTTTGTGAAATTAAGAGAGTTGCAAGAGAGCTCATTAAATGACATACGCGATGTGGTTTTAGTCGTCTTCATATGCGATTACCGCGCAACAACTTTACGCAAACAAGCGCGTATAAAAATCGTTCGAACTTCAATCCGATTATAACGGTGTCACGAGAACAAGTGGTTTTCGCCAACGACATCTGCTTCAGGTACCCGAAGTAATTAGAACACACGGTCTTAAGGCGAATTCCGTCTCATCAACCGCAACTGACTGACCCACAAAAACTAATCTCTCTTCCGCGCGAGAAACGTTCCACCCTCGCAAGAAACCCTCACCGCGACAATACCCCGCGTCATCACCTATCTCCGCTATCGTAAAACGGCACCGGTGGCTACCGGTGTAAGCGTCTCGTGATGTCGAGATAGATAAATAGAGGGCGAGAGAGGAAGATATAGAATAAAGGAGTTGCTGTGCTGCCGGGAAAACGAGGAGAAAGGAGAGCGTGTGACGAAGAGAGATTAGAAAGCGCGTCACGGTAACGAGAGAGAAAGCCGTCGCGAACGTGCTCGTAACTAAGCACACTATTTCGAGCAATCCCGTTAGTTAGTAGGAGCATCACGTTTGGGGATTTATCTTGGACTGTGGACTGTGGACGGCTTAAGTGGGTGAAGCCTCGTGTCCTTCTCTTACGTTCTGCTCTTACGTTCTCGACCTTCTTCGTCCTTCCACGGCCCTATATTCTCACCCCTCTCCGCCCATCCTTTCCTGATCCCCGGTCTTAATCACACGTAGCGAGACATTCATCGCGAAAATGTGGCTGAAGGCGGCTCCGAGGCTTTCGTCGCGACACACGTCGCGCACTTGTGTGAGTTCAATATGTATCCACACAGCCACTGGCTTTCGTCGCTTTCTCGCCGCTTGTTTCCTCTCGCGAGACATACACACACACATACAGGCTGGATAGTACGTATATATTTGTCGGCTGTTCTTCAAGGATTCTCGACGTTATTCCTCGAGGTTACGTTGGAGATTTCGCCTCGTAAATCTGTTATTTTGACGGATGTAAAAGGAGATTTCGACGCGGCAATAACTCGGCTGGAACTCTCGGCTTTCCGTTCTTACGAACGATCAGACGCAGGTGTGTGAGACTTTATTTTTTTTTTTTTTTGGGATACTTCGATATAATATAATATATTGTCAACGCGTGAACAATTTGATTTCTGTCCTTTGTTACATAGAAAGTCGAGACAAACATCTGTCGCATTTATTGACGTTAACATTGATTTTTCTTTTCGTAACATTCTGTGAATGGATCAGAAAATAGGACAATGCGTAGCGAGGGATAAATCTGTCGCTTAGCATTAACTGTATATAAGCTTTATGTGTTCAAGAGAAGAGACTGAAGCTGCGATAACATTTCACGGACTTACAGGCGAACAAAAAGATCTCTGATTCGACTACACGATACTCGTATCTCTTGATCGCGCTTAAAGTTTTATCGAACATTAAATGCATTAAAACAAACTTTGTGACACATATGGAAGATTGTATATGTAGAAAAGGAGACAGCGTTATTTATAAAAACTATAAAGTTTTGTTGCATTTTAATATGAGGAATATCAAATCCATCAACAAACATTTAACGAGAACAAAGAAAATCGAGAGAAATATTGATCGCCGTTGTCGATCCGCGAAAATAAACCCGATGCTCCGAGACATCGGATATACGCCCTCGTAATCGGTTCTTTTTCCATGGAGAGGGTTGATCGTGGTAAATTGCCGGTACGATACCGACAGGAAGAGGAGAGAGGCGAACGGTTGAACGGCGCGAGACTCGCTTGGAAATAAATCTGTCTCTTCCCGTGGGACTAAACCGGATTTATTTCCGTAGCTGTAACTTTAGCAGCGCCGCGAGGTTCATATAGGTCGGGGCTCGTAAGTCCCCATAGTTTGGACATCGTTTAAATCACCCTGTCGCGCAACTTCCGACGCCCGTCAGTTTTCTCTGTGTTGTACCGACAATTATACGACCGGTGTCTATAATCTCTGCATCAAGTTCCGACGCGACCGGCAATTTATAAAAGTAAATTTCAATGTTTTTTTTTCGCAAAACCCCCAGCAAGTTTCGAAAGACGATCGGACGTGCGGAAACGCGCGTATAAAACACACGAAAAACTAAGAGAAGGAAGTAGTGGGTATAGAATTGGGGGAGAAGAGCGGTGAGCAAAAGAAACGGAGCCGCCGTAGTCGAGGAGACATTCATCTTAAAGGGCAAGGATTATGTTTGCGAGTGATCTCATGCAAGAATCCTATAAATTTTCTCTCCCGCTGGCGAAAGATGTTGGCAACAAACGAGCGTATGAGAAGGAGAGTGGGTTGGTTGCGCCAGAATGCCGGCAATTTGGGTAATGCGCCGCGGTAATGAGTCTGTGACTGTAACTCGCAGGCCTAACGAATAAATAAACGTAAGAGCTGGTGCGCGCCAGACGCGCATTATTGATATTTCCCGCGATATTTGACAGATCTCTGTGCGCGACATATATCGATACCGCATAATTCGTCGTTTAATTCGCGATAATGTCACTCGTGGAAAATGAATGGCCGATAATGCGGTTTAGCCCGTCACAGAAAGTCGTTAATTTTCCTGACGTATTAACTTGTGCATTTCGGAGACTTGTCGTTCGATCGAATATTATTTGTCAAAGAGACAAAATCCAGGGATAATTAATAAATATAAGTTTTATGTCAACAGTTTTTTTCTTCTTGTAATTTTTTCAGCAAATTGATGCAATTCGTGTGTATGTGTGTCTCGTGTTACAAAGATAACTCTGACGACGTACTGTACTAACAATGTTATTCGTTTAATCAAGCTGGCTTAATTAGACAAATAAAAAAACGCAAAGGATTGGATCGGAGCACAAAGGGAACGAAGCTAAATTGAGAGAGTAAGCAGTAAAAGTAAAAGTAATCAGATTGGCGCCAACAGTCAATTAAGTTTAAGCTTCTGGCAGCAATCCGTCAGCCTTGTTAACCCTTTCTCGAGCCGGTTCTGTATAGGCAGCGTTAAATTTAACGATCTTGCCTGTGAATTGCGATCGTTGAAACATTTAATCACGCTTTATTATGAGTCCCGCGAGTGAGGCAGCCCGAGAAGCGTTTATGTCGCACTGAATCGCCATTAAGCAGACGCGTAAACGCGCAACCGTGGTAACATACATTTGAAAAGATTGGAAAAAAACGCTCAGAAAACAACAGAGATAAACTTTTACAGTTATTGAATTTTATAATCCTCGTGTGCGTCGTGTGTTGTTAAATACTTTTATAATATATTTTCAGATATGCGTCATGATAATAGAAAATAGCGATAGAAAAAAATTTTTTTTAGGCTATTTTGTGACATAAAATAAAGTTCCCGTGTATGAGCGCTAAACACCAAAATCTTGTCAGTTTATATGTGAAAAATGAAGAAACACGGACATGCGTTCGTAAATAAAAACGTTCTCCATAAATAATGTCCGACTGTCAGCACTTTGCTGTATCCAATATTACTTCGTTCCTTCCAGGATTTATCGCGTGCAGGCACAATGTGTTCTTACGTAGCGCAAAAGAATTTAATACTGTAGAATGTGCGCACCAAAGAAGTATTACGTACATACAGTATAACGTTCTTCGTGTTACTTGGAGTGAAATTCTTTTTAACCGCGCGAAGCACTCATACATAACGCCCCCCGCACCGTATACACCTAATAGTTCGGCGCGTTTTTCGCACAAGAATACATTTGTGTACAGCGTGTAATTTTTGCACGTCAAAGAAAATGAAATATTGCGCGCGCCGTGTCATCGTTATAGCTTGAAATATCGCGTCGTTACGTTTCGACGAACGTTACAAATGTATTTTTCACGGACGTATCTCTCGCGGGCGTAGATTAATTAAACGTTATATATACGTCCAGAAAGATATTGAAGTGCTCTTTGATTAAGCCAACGTGTCACGAAATTCTTTTATTCTTCTATATCTGCGCGACGTGGCTTTTCCAGACTTTCCCAATTTTCTCTTTATTGCTCATATATTTTTCTCATCACGCGTGGCATCGAAAATACATTCCTATATGTATCTGTTAAATACGGCAAGAATTTTCACGGCAATACGAAGAAGATTTATTACTTCGCAGTAGCCTTTATGTGCAAGAGCGATGTAATTCAATGAAGAAGACACTTCTGTGTTTCTTTGCGAAAGATAACTTTTAATAACAGCGACATTCAGAAAAGCAGATTATTACTAAAAGAGACACTGTACGTTGTCAACAATTTATTTTTACGCAGACAAGAGTGTTTATAAATGTTTTTCTTCGAAAAGGAGAAAGCAGTCCTTTTACAAATTACAAGCACTAAGTTCGTAACAACATTTTACAAAGATTTAATCAAACTCGTGTACCCACGAGCTTATTGCAAAAACAAAACATTTATCTACGTATCTCACAGACAAGGACAAACACAATTTAGTCTTTGGATAGTGCAAATTAGCATCAAAGACCGGAACCTAACAGTGTAAATAAGCATTGTCAAACAGAGAAATAACATCGCTATTGCACTGCAAATGAGAACATCAAAGCGAGTCGCTATCACAGTCGTATTAACATAAAATTATATAAATCGTAATTGAGGACGCTTTTACTTAACGGTCGATTATCGACCAATTTCGGCCGCGACTGCGGGGTCAATGATCCTCTCTCTTCCTATGTCGGCTGCATGATCGATGATGGATGTCGTCAGAGAACGACAAATGATTTATCGAGCTCTGATCATCCCCACACAAAGCGATATTTACCCTCAAGACCCTAACACGCGCGCGTCGTGGTTTTATATATCACACATTTTGAATCTTCCCTTCTTTTCATTATAAACGAGCCCGACAAAATGTTCGACAGGGAAAAATCGGAAATATGATCGATTTCACGTACGCAACGCGATAAAATCGATTCTATCCCACGCGTAATACAAGCTATTCTGCTGCGCGTAATTAAATTAAACTTCTGTGACATGCGCGTGATTAAATTAAACTCTTACTCTGCGGCATGCGATCTCTAATTACAATATAGTTTCGTGTTACCGCATGAAACGTTCGGGGTATAACATAACATTTGTTACATTTCTCGAATATCCTCAGTTAAGTGCTGCTTACTTTATCATTGCGGTTATACTTTGTTAACGAACGGTTCTTCCGTCGTTGTGTGTAGCGAAAATTTTGCGTTGTATGACATTACATTTGTTACATTCCACAGTGGATTATTGCATTGCTCCGAGTGTTTAAATACTTCAACTGCTATTGCAGCGATATAATGCCGTTCTTGCGAGTCATATTAATCATCGAGAGCGTACCGGCGGAATATTGTTAATTTTTTACTACGGCGCTGAGTTTAATATTGTGAGCGAAATATTACACGTGCGATATTCCGGACAGTGGAAAATCTGTCTTTGACAACGCGCGCTACAAAACTTTTCTGTAGGAAAATTCTTCCGCTACTGTGTGTTTGTGTGCGTAAGAAAAAGATACACATATATTTTTAATTTATTTTTTTATATTAACTTATAATTGAATTAATTGCATATTCATTGTGCCGAATCTAATAAAATTACTGCAACGAGGATCTAAGAAGCAGCGCGTATATTCTCGATGTCGGTGTGACAGGATAACGCATAAATTACCGTCATGTCAAGGAAAGTCCGCGGCGGCTAAATTTATTCGCGGATTATCGCACTACCTCCCGCACGAGATCGTTTTCTCTCTCTTTCCCTTCATTCTCCTCTTCCGTCTTCTATTCTCAAATTCTGCCGTTCTATCGTGAGAGCTGTCGCGTCAGTACGTATATTAAAATTCGCTGGACCATCAGGGGGGTAAGAGGTAGAGAGACGATAAAAAAGATTCGAATTTAAAGGACGCTCGAATGTCAGGCCCACCGTCCATGCGTCCATTCAATTTGCTGTCGATTACGAAACCGTTCTCTCTCGCTCTCGTGATCCGTATCCATCACCCGTATGATCGACGAGCATTAAACCCTTCCCATCATGCAAGTTCCTTTGTGAAAAAATTTTGCATTAAAAAAAAAGAAAGAAAAAGTCGAACTTTGTCGCTTTTTGCCGTGTGATCGAGTGACCCACAAAGAAAAAAATTGTTATATTTTTTTCGCCCTCTCTGATACTTCATTCGACGGTCTGAAAGCTATTTATCGATTTTTTTTATATCTTGTATAATTAATGACACAATATTTTCATTCTAGCTTCAAAATTTATAATATAAAATTCTTTATTTTGTATAAAGAATATTTTATATTATAAATTTTCACGCACAACGTACGACAAATCTATTATGCGAATTATAAAAATTATTATTTTGAGCACAAAATAATTTTGATGAGAAAAAGAGAAGCACAAATAAGTCACTGGTAATGAGAAAAGCGAGGTAAGAAGAAAAAAGGATCGTGCTTTTGCTGACGTAAGGAATGTCATATTCCTCGGAATTACTTATATCCGTGCCGTCGACATGCGCGAGAATAACGAGCATTCCTTGCCACAAGTTACGGCAAGTTGGCTCTTCTCTAATTACCAAATAGTCCGTCTCGTCGTTACTTTACAGAGCGTCAATTAGGCATGACTCGCTGTATTTAAAATAACCAATTCTCGCCTTCTATCTACTTGAGCAGAGACTGTGTAACAAGAACGCGCGAAAGTTCTCTTCCGCGAGAAAAGGAAGCACGTTACGGAAAGAATCGAAGTGGCTCGTTATCCATGTGTAGAAGGTTTCAGACAAACAGCCTCGTTTGTCACGCGCTGACCTACCTACCAACCTCCACCCTTCTATTCTCATCCCATCCTTTACTCTCTCTCTCTCCCTCTCGCCGACTACTCGGGAGTCTGACACCCGCGAGAAATGTTCCGCCTCCCGACTAAATTATGACGCATTCTTAGCACTCTTCTACACGGAACAAATGGCGAAATAACTTCAATTTATTTAAAAAAAATGTGTTTTTTTTCTCTTGTTATTCGAGTTATTTGGCACTATGGCAATAAATCTCTCTCGACCTTTTTGGTATACGTTGAATTTTTCGGTTAATACCAAAATTTATCGGAGATAACATTTTGCGAATTTTTTAACTTTTTTACTACGTGCATTTAAAACTATAAAACTTGTATAGGGCAATTTTTTTTATTTTTGATGGATGTGTGTATATATGGTCACGAGTGGTTACAAACTTGAGAGGATTGTAAACCTCGCGGTCTATGTATATTTTCATGTTGTTCTGTTAGAGGTTTTGTAAAAAGTACCAAGTCCGAGAACATTCCTACGCGGATTAAGAAAATGCGCTTATCTCTCATTGAACATCACGAAGTATAATCTTGCGCGTACTACGCAAAAAACGCTCGGTTTACACTTTCTTTGTCGTTCTGTCTGTCTTAATAAGGAAAGAAGAGAAAAACGCCATCTGAGATTATAATTACAAAACAAACGACATTTTACTTCCCTAATTGGCGTAGTCGTGTTTGCAGTTTTAACAACGCCACTTGCGAAACTCACACAAAATATTTTTATACAGTAATCTCATAAATTATTTATTATATACAATATGTATATACATATGTATAATAAATTATAAAGTAGTAATATTATAATTACATAAATTATTGCAAATTATATGAAAATATGAGAATTATCCGTGGAAGATAATTGCGAGCTAATAAACAAACGTAGAAATGTAGTTTGTTATGTTTTCGTTATATTAAAAGTAAATATTAGAAGTGAATTTTTAACTCGTAAAAGTAGCCAAGAGAATCGATAATAAATCGATAACAAGTTTTCTTATTTGCTCGCTATAAACAAATGTCGAACTGAAAGTAATTCCTTTATCTTAATGAATAAGTCGTAACGAACAATTATACGAGGGTAATGTTTTTTGTCGAACTACGAAGAAAATTTCAATTAGATCGGAGAACTTTCTTAGTAGCTCAATAAAGATATTGCGTTAAGCGCGATAATTGATTAGCACGACGGTAATTTCCTTAAACTTTGTTCTCATTCAACCGGAAACCACTTTTGCGCATTGATTGAAACAGCGACTAAATCTATTACAATGTCGTGTATATACATATATATATATATATATATATATATATATATTTGCCAACATTCAAGTAACATTGATACGAATTCGCAATAGATTCGCCGGAAGTTATAAATAGGTGTGTTTTACTCGCATAACACCAAACGGATACACGTTATAATTCATGTTCTCGTTTCACGCTGACATTACTTCTACAACACATACATATGTCGTAGAAATAATTAATATTCCCGCATACGGTCTAGCTGTGTGCAATGCAAATATATATTTAAAACAAATACATATTTAATAGTATTTCATCAGAAATCTCCCGGTCAAATATACGCTACGTTTCTTTTTACAATTTTTTTCAAATAAAAACATGAATTATCATGTAAATATCAGTTTTTAATTTTTGATACGCTTATATTTGGACTAGTCGTGTTGGGTAATATAAAACGCATATCATAGTTCTAAAATAATACATTTCTTGTCTGTCTGATTTTTGTCTATGTTTGTTCGTCAGATTTCGCGTTTATATTGCCGCGACCGTGTTACGCGGTGCGAAATTATTAGACCACAGATTTGCCAGACTATTCGCGAGAGTTACGATCCTCCGGATATTTATATATACATATATATATATGTACGCGCAAAACATGGGAGAAATATAACAAGCAGTAGTGTCGTCGACGTTATAGTGAAAAAAACGCTGTGTCGTAGAGGAGCGAGACTCTCACACTGAACTTTCCGAAGTAGCTTTCTGTCTACGTACTCCGCCGCGTGCCGTAGCGACAACAAATGTTACCCTTGGGCTACGCGAGTACGAGACAAATGCATTTTTCACGTGTCTTCTCTCCCTATGCAAAATAAAGTGACGAACCTATTACAATGAGCGATAGCGCGTTTTTGAGGCATTGTAATATTCGTCGCGACTTTTCTAGTTTTTCTATTCACCCGCGAAATAACATATCGGCGATTTTTCGGCAAAAGTGAGAGACCAAGAAGTTTTAAGTATCTATTTTTCATTTTTATTTATCTTCTTTTTTCTCTCTAGACTTTCATATTATTTATTTGTACATACATTGTATTTTAAAATTGTCCACGATTGTATATACAAACGATATTCTACTGAAGCAAAATCTCAGAAGAAACTAACACGATTCTGCTTTTTACGTCTTCTGAAGTTAAACTTTACATAGTATCATAAGATGTTCACAGTGGTTATACAAAAGTTCCCGGGGACTTCACTCTATGACGTTTTATTTCTTGAAATTGTCTCCATACGCTCTTTTACGTTGTAGTTGTTCGGGGAGGACGGAGGGAGAGGAGAAAGGAAGTAAAAATTCCACAAAAATAGGAAAAAAGAAGCGCTCCTTCATCCGCACACGTTCCGCGAAATAGAAACCGTCTCTGGAAACGTATTAGATTGCTTCGAAGATATAAACAATCGTTGAGAAAAGAAGAGAGATAGGAAGAAGAGGAGGGATACACGAAAGCACGGGAAACAAATATCACACGTCACGAGCGAAACTATCGTGGAGAGCGTCAGAGTGGAATTTAGGTATCGGAAATCGATATGTCGGATCGATATATCGACGGCGGATGGATATCGGAAAGACCGATATAAATAATACGATATTATTTATTCCGCGACGTGGCGGACTTCATATCATATATATATATATATTATATGCGGTAAGAACGGTCGATCATAATTTGTATTTTACTCCGTTCCATTCGAGCCGCTTTGAAAAGAATAAATTTTTCACGCTTGAATTGAACTCCCGAACGTTTGTCATTCCCGATTAACGATTACATTTGTAACAACGCATTGAGAATGCAATTTTATTGCAAACCAGAGGCGCGATAATCTGCTTTGCGTTTATGTTAATTCGCACAGAAACTCGGCAATAAATCGGTGAATATTACGTTCCGACAGCGGCAGCGCGCACACATCGTGTTTTCGAACAAATATATTATTTCAAAATTATACCTTTGTAACGAAATTGTTTTACCGTTTATTAATGGGTAATGTTTAATCAACATAAGTAAAACGAAGCATTAAGCAAGCAACATACTCACACACATACATAAATTTGTGACGGCACGTGAATAATTATTCATATCCCATAATTACATATTAGTGCGCGATTATTTCAAAGAGTGAATCGGCGTTTTCTGATAAATTTGCACGGTCACGTTCAAAACATTATTTTCACGGAAGCAACTATTTTTTCATCATATCCTTCGTACATGCAAACTGACAATGACCGTTAGGTATCCGCTTGTGACATGTATACTCAACGTTTTAATACTCAACTTGGCAACAGTCGCGAAACATCGTTTTAATGAACGTTAAGAGTATGGAAACATTGGCAAAGCTAACTACCAACAACAAGCCAATGATTTGAAACCATCATATATTCGATGTACATTAGCCACGTAACCACGATGCATTTAGCCAGCGCAGATAGATAGCTTTGTGCATGGCTGACCTGCTAACTAAGAGGAGATCGTGAGCATTATGTAACTAGTTTCTCCCGTAATTAAAAAAAACTTTTCAGATTTCCCCGTGCGACTCCATGTTAAAATAAATAACGTTTGTAATTTTATATCGTTCTTTAAAAACCACGACAACAGAAAAGTTGAGAGTTGTTGAGTAACAAATATGGAATCGATTATTAATTACTTAATATAGTCGCGCGACTGTGTTAAAAAAAAAAAAAAAAACAATATGATGATATGTACAAGCTCAAGAATTTTAGACAAATGATACTTCACAACTTTAAGTAAGCTATAGTCGCTACACAAACTGCATCGACGGCCAAATTCGAGGTGCGCGGTATTTACGTCGAGCCGGTATTTAATGAAGAAAGGAAGTTCGAAAGTTAAAAGGCTAAAACTTGCCGTTGCATTCCGATCTGTGTTCGCGAGACTTCCCGCCGGATTACCGATTAAAAGTTTAACAGTGCGAAACTTTTCAGCGACTTCGCAACAAAGCGGCCTGAACAACGACCGTGGGCTTCCAAGCTGTCCTTGACAAAAAAGAGGGTGTTTTTTTTTTTTTTTTATTGTAAAACTGATTATGTATCAGTAACGATAATTACCCTTCTCCATCGATTCGTTTCAACAGATCTTCGAGCGAATTCGAACTGTGTGCGATTTGCAACCGTTAGAAGAAAGTTCTCATTTTTTTCTTTTGTCGAAAATATTAACCGGACGAAGAACTTCATGAAAGTAAAACACGCTTGGTCTCGCGTTATGAAAGCGCCGCATAATATTAGCATACCTCTCTTCGGTCGCATAAAGCGTATCTCCATGATAGAACGCGTCGAATATCACGTGAGCAGGAATGAGCGGGGAGATTGATAGAATTTTTGAGTTTGCGTTCAAAAATATTCGCGCGCGCATCTCTTTTATTCTTTCCGTATGTCGCAACAACCAATATGATACGGTCATTCCTCGCATATAAGTATACACCTCCATACCTCTCGCATCGAGACTGATGCATACGCGCACAGTTATATGCATAGGTGTACACGTACATATAAATAAATATATGTTATAGATATATGTATCTTTTTATTGTCAATACTGTATGTGTGTGTGTATGCATGCGTAATACTGTATATTCAAGATATTCAATTCAAATAGATGTACATATATCTCGGAAATTGTTTGAAACAAAACACATGCCCATAAGAATTTTATTTCTTCGAATGATCTATGAGGTGTATGCATGCTCTAAAGTATTGATCTTTACTTCTGGGACATCTGTTGTATACGCATTTGCTAGATTTTCTCGAGAGCTCTGTTTTTTGAAAAAAAAAACGTGAAGAAAGAAAAAGAGAAAGAGAGAGAAAGAGAGATCTCGGGGACGACCGTGTTGCGCGCGTGCGCGCGAAAGAATAAAACAAAGTCAGCGGAAAAAGCTGAGAAATATTATCTTTTAAAAGCGCGAGCATTAAGAGCGTTATGAAGCTACGTAACAAAGGGGAAGTTTAGGTGCCAAGAATATTAAATTCTCCTAGCAATGTGCGTTCAAAAAAAAAAAAAAAAGAAAAATGGAAAAAAAACGCAAATGAAAATAGTGAAGATGTAGTGAAGAGAGGAAAAATTAAAGCAGAAAGCGCGTTGCGAGCAGAAGAGAGATAGACAGAGAGAGAAAAAATATCAGAATATATTGTATTTCTCTATGCGTGGCGCGTACACACAAAGAAGGACGCGGCTTCTTTTTGTTTTTGGTATGCGTATCTGGTACCAAATTGAGACAATATTTGCATATTTATTTGAAATATGATTTCACGCACTCCACAGAATGACGTGGAGTCTCTCGCAATACACCATGCAATACACAGCAAACGTCAGAGAGACGAGCAAAACAATGATAGTCCACCGCGAACGCGATAGGAGGAAGAGGTGGAAGAGGAGAAGAAGAAGGAACTTTCCCCGGCATCATCTTATGTCCAGAAGAAATTTCCGAGGGAAAACAGTGAAGCTACTCCGACGACCGTTCCCGTGCTTCTTTCAGTCTCACGGCTCTGTAGCGAGAACGGAGAATCGTTCCCGTTACAGTCTTTTCTCATCTGCATTTCGCTTTTATATACTTTCTTCTTCCTTATTTCCGGGCACCGTCTTTATGTATAGCGAGGCGAGACGGAGAGAAGAAAAAGCATTTTGCTTGTGTATTTCTCTTTATGTACATTTGACATGTAAAACTTTCAACGACGGGAATAATTTGTGCCGTTTGTAAACAGAGCTTTAAGGGTAAGTACGATTGTATGTCCGAGCGCGATAACCGTATCGAGTGTAAGAGAGATAAAGTCCGATTATAAAGCAATATAGAGAAAATACATAGAAAATTGTTAATCTGATGATTTTAATATTTTCTGAAAAGAAAATTAACAATAAAATGAACACGAGATATAGATAGGAACGTTAATGCCTTTGCACTTTTAAGAACAGCGATGCGTGAATTTGTTTCGAAGCAATATAAATGCCTAAACTGTTTCGGATAACCTTAACCATGTATGACAAGATGTAACTCGTATTTCTAAAACAAAAAATTGTAATTATTTTATTACAAAAAAAAAATCAATGGATCGACATCAGCCCGTGTGTCCTGCAGATTCACCGTATCACGAAGTGGACCATGAAATTGACAATAATATTTTATCCATTAAATTACCTAGAGACAAACGTTCCGTTCAACGTGAGGAAAACGGGAAAGCTATCAAACCTACCTCCGTTATTGATACTACTTGTTTGAATAAGTATGGTACGCATTTACATTTTGATGTAATTACGCTTTATATCACAGTGTTTAATCGTTTTTATGAGAAATGTGTTTGTGGTAAAAAGGTAAAAAATGCAAGAAAAGTTGTACAAGAGTCAGAGTTGTTCACGATCGAAAGCCACTTCGGAAAACATCGGAAGAAGAACTGCTGTTACTGAGATCAATTAGGCAAATCACCCCGAGTGACGATATAAAGTACAGTCTTGAAGTTGAATTAAAGTCGCCGCGAAATTACACACCGTTGCCAAAACTCGGACCACCCCCGCCTATAATTATTCCGAAAGAACCTGTTGTCACAAAAAACCAACATCTTGATAATTACGGGGCAAGAGAAAATGAGCAAAATGAAAAAGCAGAGAAATAAAGATAAATCTCAAATTAAAAACTTCTCCAACATTCTATGAGAAATGTTTTACGTGAACTTCTTAAAAATTTGCCACTGGTAATATCTTTTCAAACTAAAAGGTTTAATTTCGTATGTAAAAAAGTTGAAAGAGGCGAAGAAAAAAACTCATTCATTAACATAATGTATTAAAATTGTACAAATCTGAGATAAGACATACCGGTGTTTAAATGCAATTTTATATTACGTGTGTCAAATGCAATTTTACGCTTTATTTTATACGATATAAAAACTCTCTCAATATAACGTGTATTTTTTCAAATTCTTTTAAAAGTGAGTATGACGAACAACTCTTGATGTTGCTCGTGTTTTCGCAATTACTGCGACATACGTCGAGTGTGTGTGTTGAGAGCGTTGGGTGCGAGCTTCTTATAAATTTACGAGTTGAGCGAGACACCGAAGTGTTTGTCACCTCGTCGAAAGCACAGAGGCGAGCGTGGATGCAGAATAAACGGAGCGATAAATCACCGGCAATATTACATTTTTGCTCGTCTTGGAAAACAATAGATCATATCGCGCGTACAGATACGCCGGTATTAAGCGATTTTGAACCCTATTGTCGTTTCACCGCCGCTGCCGCGACGGCAGTGACCTTTTTTAAGCCGTGCTTTAAGGTTCTACCCTCTCTCGTCGATAAATCATGACGATTTTACTTAAACGGTGAGGGAAAACGTGAACTCGAGCGAGAGCTTGCGCTCAAAGAAAATCAGCTTTTTAAAGGCCTACATTAGTCGCAAGAAGCGAACGCGAGCCGCAGATCTCTTGAATTGACTATCGCATTGATCAAATCGGCCAATCGACCAACGTGATTGATCAATTCCTGCCAACTTACGTTTGCGTTTTGCGACTCTAATGTAGACCTTAGAACCATCTTAATATAAAATAAATGGGTTTGTAAAAGAGAAGGATCTCCAAATATTCCATTAGGATATGCGTACGCTAAAAGCCGGTGTAAAGTATCACTCGAGAGAGGTTCGTATTGCGTCTAACGAGGAAGACCGCAGAAAGCCAAGGAATATGTGGTAACGTAAAAGGAGAAATACGAGATGGCAACGGAGAAATATGAGAGAATCGGCATGTCGCGGCGCGTGACAAAAAGATCCATTTTTTGATACGTCAAATAGTCATTGCCACAGCCAAGGCGATGTAAAATCGAAACTTTGTTCTTTAGTTTTAGAATTGCTTTTGAGTATCAAAACATTTATCGACACATTCTTCCATCATTACTTTTTTTTATAATATTTATTTTACAATATATTTTATTTGTAATTAATATTTAAAAAAGCTGTTTTAATTGAAGAAAATATTTCTCGTGTCAAGTTTCAGTAGTCAGAAAAATCTAAAAGTCAGTTTTTCAATTTATAATCAGCTTTTTTTTCTTTCGCGCGATATTTGTGGCTCTCACGCGTCGAGCGAATTTACCAGCGTCACGATTTTGCGACGCATGATTTGCGACGAAAAATATTAATGGGGGAGAGAAAGCGAAAGTAACGGCCGGAAGCCGATAAGAGATCGCGAACGTGACGTTTTCACGATGACATTACGCGTGACGGATCGTTGTCGGGAAAAGGTGCGGCCTTAGTTACACTTGAAAATTGGAGAGGGATTACCGCGCTATACTTCGTTGAATGCGAGGGTCCGCGTGAAGGATACAAGCCGCAATCGAGAGGGTTGGAATGATGAAACGCATCATTTGTCTGCGGAGTCCAAAATGCTCATCGTACTCAACGAAGAACATCGGGTGCGGTCGCGAAGTCGTAAAAGCCTGGCAACGACAAATGCATTCGCTTGTTGCAAAGGCGCGCCGTTGCATGCGCAAGTTTCGGTCTGCGGCAGTGGATGACTGTAATTGGACGCTGGTTACAGAATTCATTGCCGCATTTAAGGCCTTAAACGGTCGGAAGATGAATCACGATTAAACGCGGTCATCAATCTGAAGTTTAATGTGTGTAATGACAGCGCACAAACCAGAATATTTGCAATCAATATAAAAAAACTTGTGTGAAATTGCTCCGACAAATTTTCCTAAAAGCTTTCAACAGCAGAGAAAAAACGGTCTTGAAATATTTAACTATGTTAAGCCACTGTTTCAATGTTCATCACATTAAATTACTAATTACACATTATAGAGCAGAATAATGTCCCATGTAGATGAGCCCGCGTGCATTTCTCGTATGATTCACGCGCGCGTTTGTATCCCCGTAATATGCACGCGTACCTGTAATCTGACGCAACCAGAGGCAGAAATTTCGTTGCCACACTTAAGACCAGCCTAACCATAACATGGACTGGCTGAGTATCGAATTCGACGTTGAGCAAAGCTGGTGGAACCGCAATTTACATGCACCACGTACTACCCTTAACACAGCAATGGCTATAGTCGGGCTAATGGAGGGTCTTAGTACAGATAGAATTGATGATCGTGATACAAAGGCTTGAATCTATCTCCGGATAATAATGTATTATTATAGAATTATTTGAAAGAAAAAGAGAGAATGCATCTACCTTTTTTTTTTGACAAATTCTTTTAACAGAACGTGTGGATACCGAATAATTCGCAAACAGTATTTCTATTGCGGAGAATACAAACCGATCAAAATCTAATCTATTAATTTAAAGAGAGAGATCCATTAAAAAATTTAATAAACCGCAATTTGATCCAAGAGAACAAATTATTATTACGCGTTATCTATAACGAGCGTTGTAAAGATATTTTCAGCTAAAATCTTTTTTTTTTTTTTTTTTTTTCTTTTTATTCCGCGAGAAGCGATATAATATCAGTGGTCATTTAAAAAAGTAAAAACTCTAATGAGATTTAAAATCATACATTCGCGGTCGCGCAAAGTGGAAGGCTTAACGAAAGAGCACATAATGGGCTTGTAAATATCATAAACTTTTGTAACTTATGCTTCACTGTGTGAGAACGTTATATCTCTACGTGTATTATCGGTAAGCCGCTTATGCATTACCGACGAGTACCAAAGACAACAACGTACTCCGAAATCTGTTAGCAGTGCATGCGAAATCACTACGCGAAATTATTCACTCGATTCACTGGTCACACACGAACGAATTAACGAATGCAAATTCGCGCACACACATGACGTGCATGATGCGATAGATGTACGTATATAATTCCATCTCCGCGGGCGCGCTACAGACAAAAAGTATAATGCAAAATTAAATAGAAAGAATAATTAAATCTATCTAAATCTCTTTTGTCGTATGTAATTAAAACTTGCGACAGATAATAACTCTCTCGCGGAGTAAAAAATTCACGGATATTAAAATTAATAATACCGATATAATAATTGTGTCAAATTAATATGTTACATTTGATCAAATTATTTGTCACACCGAGCACATTGACCACACGAAATTTTCGATCAGTATTATACTGTAACAGCAAGAAGAGCGACACGTGTCTGCCCTCTATCCCTGTTATTTTTGTTAACGTTATTTATTAACGTTATTAACGAGCGCGTGAATTTCAATGACCTAATTCGTTGGTTTCGAAAGCTTACAACTCAAAAACATTGGTTTTACAACGTCGACGTGATGATATTAGAACTTTCATTTTCTTAAAAATGACTTCAAGCATGTTGATTCGACTGGTGTAAAACATATTCATGTATGTTTGTACATATGTCTTATTACATATTCACTTGAAATTTTCGCAAAGAGGAAAACTTGCTTCTGAATACGAAGCAAATATCGTCCGTATCGTTCTATCATCTTCCAATACTATCCGCTAAAGAATTCTTGTATGACCGAAGTGCAAGCTCTCCCCGCGATCATGTGCAACAAATGCGCATTTATAGTGCTCTCAACACAGAAGCTCGAAAATGCGGAACGATCTTTCCGTATTCAGCGTGTCGCCGCGATAACCGCGGTTCTTATCCGGACACGTTGTGATTTTCCGCAGAAAATAAACGCGCACTGCCGGGAATACACAACGAGAAATCGACGAGGGGCAAGAAAACGACAGTTGACCGAGCCCTCGAGGATGTAACGATGATGACGCGAGGAAATAAAAACTTGCGCGCAATAGATAGATAGATGTAATAAGCGAAATTGAACCTATTTGCCGCTTTCACGCACCTTTCCAATCATTTTGCTGCTCTACGCATATTTTTTACGCGTATTTCTGCATTAAGTGTATCGCCGATAATACCGAATAATCGTATTGCAAATTAATCGCATTACATAGTCAAGAGAAACTTCCGACTGATTCATCGCGATTATAAATGAAGCAAAGAGCGATATAATAACTCTCTGCGAGAGCAAGCGCGCGCGCACACATACATACACACACATTTTTATTAACAACAAAACGTTTGAATTTTTTAGAAATGAAATAAAATTTGAGTTTGTAAACAAAATGTTGCTTGTTTTGTTTTTCTATAAAAATTGTTATTAAATTCTCCTATCTATGTTTTATATTTATATCGACAGAAATGTGTACTTTCAACTGACAATGCCACACCGTGGATTAACAAAATCCTAGAAAAATAAATCCTGTTTAAAATGTATGTTTCATCCACAGATCTGGCTTTGCGGCGACAATCGTCAGAATCGAGCGAATTCAGGACCAACGGACGTTGCACGTATCTATGATCGCGTGGCTTTCTCGCCAAATATGCCGCGAATATAACGCGCGCGCTTTTGCGTCGTCCCACATTCGCGATAATACCTATACGGCGAGCACCGGTAAACAGATTAAGCACATTCGGCGAGTCACGCAGGTGAGCACCAATTGTGTTCATTATTAACGTAATCAGGTGCAGCTGAGCCACGCATGAATACGCTTCAACGCGAGCGGTTTACATTAACAATCGCGTCCGGTGTCGACTCGGTATGTCGTTACACGTTTGTCCGATTGGATGGTGTCCGCGATCGCCGTGCTCGATAATGAGCTCGGCCTATCGCTCGCTGCGCGAACAAATTGCAAGCTTTCGAACAATTCGATGTAACTCACGCACGTTCGCGTACATACATATACATACGAATGCAACCGGTATTCTTCGGTAAACAAAATATTTTCGACATCCAATATTCGGATATGAAATATATACACACGTGTACAATGTCCAAATACACGAAACGTACTTCCAATTATAAGAATTAATTGTATCGGATTTTAGTGATGTGTAAGAGAGATAAAAACTTATGCTTTATTAGGTAAATTAGCAAATAAGAAATGTTGTAATTGGTCAAAATTCGCAATATTGTGAAAATAAAACCGATCGCAAATGACAATACTTTCTCTTTCTCTCTCTCTTTCTCTCTTTCTCTCTTTCTATCTTTCTTTCTTTTTTTCTTTTCTCCGTGATAAAACGTTCGAAAATTCCTCTCATTTACTTTAGCACGGATCGAGTACATGCTGTCTCATCAGATATCGCGAAAGAAAGATACGCGACGCTAGTTCCGATAGCGAGCAATGTGAGCGTGAGAGAACGTGCAAAGGTTCCAAGTAGAGATCTCTTTGCTTTTCAGATTGCGGAATTTAGCAGAATTCTGGTTCCAATTGACGCGGACGTGAGCCAGGCGGAAATAAAGTTTCGTCGCGTCCTATGTCGGTATATCACGTGATATAACTACCAATTGCGAGTTTCCACATCGCGTGCCAAGCCTCCAATATGATTCGCGAAAGAAGAAAGAAAAAAGAACAACAAAGAGAAAGACAGAGAGAGGAGGAAGAGGAGACAGCTTTAAAGACAAGAGAGCATTTGCATTTTTCTCAACACTTTAGACACTGGCGACGGGTTGGCGCGTTATGTAAATCTTAATTTGCCTTACCAGAAACCTCGTAAAAAAAAATTACCATGCTTTTCCCTTTTCCTTCTTTGCAGTCTAAAAAAACAGCCTCGAATTACTTATATATTCCTTTTTCTTTTATCCCGCATTTTTTCGCACGTGTACAGATCTAAACGATCGTTCCGCGATCATGTTTTTTTTTCTTTTGCGCGGGCGCGCGGATTAAACAACACTCGTGTGTCGAGGGATGAGAAAAACATCGAAATAACGGTATCGCACATTGCCAACCAAGAGAGAAACGAACGTAGAGGAAGAGATAAACACCCCCACGAGTCCTATATTCGCGGCACTCGGAGATAGATCTTGATTTTCCCACGCGTCACTATATCATTAGCGCGTTATCGTACGGCAGGTACGTCGAATGATCAATTAGCGCGGCCGCGCACACACATACATACGTACGTACATATACATTTCGGTAACATTTGCAGTCGATGGTTATTAGATATACGTATAATGCAGTTCGCTCAATTATCGTTAACAGTGCGGCCGGTCTAGTGGCGGACGCGAACGTGCAACTAAAAATCGTTTGACACATCCTCTCTCCCCGCACCCGCCCTTCCGTATTGTGTAGCGTTGTAAACGTTTCAGGAATCGACCGCACGTGATGTTCCTCGCGCGCTTAATGAGGCCGTGTGCATGCCCGAAAACGCAGTCATGCGTGTGTGTGCATGCCTACCGCGCTATTTACAATGACAATTATTCATTCATTCAATAATTCATAATTCGCCCATCAGCCTGTGATACACCGCGAGCATGGCGCGAGTGACAGCCACGGCGGCTCGCGGCCACCGCAGTCGACGGGGAATATCCGGTATATAATTTAGGTGATTTAAAGCGGGCGATAATACGGCATCACATAGCTAACCAAATTGATTCAATGACGAGGCTCGCGTAATTGTGCGGAGAGCAACCGCAATGTAAATGCGATCGGACGGTGGAATGGAACTCCGTCCTCGTTATTTAGCTAAACCATCTTCACACCGTACCACAACGTCGACGAGATATTATTTCCGACCGATTATATGTATATTACGCGAGGCACATCCCTGAAGATATCTCCGCGTATGCGGACAAATTACGCAGACAGATTATTCGATCGTTATAATTTCTCCATCCTTCTCTTATAATCAATATAACGAGTAAGTAAAACATATAAAGAGAGAAAGAGAGAAACATAAAATTAACTTAAAATAATTTAAGACTCAAAAACTATTCATTTAGAGATATTCTTAAAAATATTTATGTGTGTAGAAAAATTAAATTTTTATTTGAATTTTTTTAAACTTTTTTAAGTTTTTTAAAATCTATTTTCATTTAAAAAAATCAGCCTGTGACTTATTGAAAGATAAAACTGTAAATCTAAAAACTGTGTATATAAACGTGCAATACGATATATCAGACACATTTCAAAACAAATTTATAAATGACGCGATAGAGATAGAATAACTGGGAAAAATGTGTTTATCGGCTTTTACGGTGTAGATAGGGCGAATTTGTGGGGCCGTTGTCTCTCGGGAACAAGATGTGAGATGATACGCCGGATAAAGTCAGCTCAGCCTGTTGCGAATAGAGTCATGACTTTATATCGTTCCTAGACACATCGAAAAATTGCGACATTTCCTCAAATACCGCCATCAAATAACGCATGTCGCAATTCGCAAGACATTCTTGATTTCATTGTCTAAACTTTAGCTATAGAAAGATTATAAGAACCGCAAAAAAATGCATACAATAGAATGCGCGCTTATGCGAGCAATAAATAAATTTCCGAAAGTGTCAAAGTCTTTGAATGTTTCTTTTTTTTTTTGTTGTTGTTGGTAAACAATATAAAATAACGAGAGAACGTATGTATGTACCACATGTAATTACTTTTTTAGTAATTAGCCATTTGCTGTATATCTTTTTTTTACAAATAATGAAATGAAGCACGCAAGTAAATGTAATGAATAAATTCACTCACCGATCGGACGATTTGTGATCGAGAATCATTTTATTATGGCTGCTCCAGGCACTTTTTTACACTGACATGGTATGCAGTCGTGGTACAGTCCTGCGGCTAATGATTTGCGTTTACTAATTAACATTATGTACACTCACGTGATTCAGTTTTTATACTTTCGGTAGCGCGTGTTGCTGTAAAATATGTACTTTGCGCGGACGACAGAATCTATGCGCTCTGAAAAATTCATTCACATCGACGCGATTCGTATAGAAATACACGGCTAATTACGATCGCACTTGCTAATTAACACTTCACAACGCGTACTCGGCAAATTGTTCACTTCAAACAAAAAAAAAACACAAACTGCGACGTATATAACACATCAATCGCGATATTTCTTACGAGCTGACGCGCGACGCGATCGAAAGACTGAAGATTTGAACAGTCAAAATGGCGGCCTTAAGTGTCAATCACAGTGATGCGATATCAATGATTACGATAGAATTTTTAACTTAAAGCGACGTTGTTCTCGTGCATAGCACGAGTTTAAAGTTTCTTTTAAGTTTTTATCTTCTAGAAGTTTTATCTTATCTTTCTAGAAATAAAGTTATATTATAGAAGTATATTATAGAAGTAAAAGTATGCATAAATATATATATATCATAAAAGTGTTTATTGTTTTAATTACTAGAATATAATAAACTTATATTATATTTAAGAGCGTACACACAAACAAGAGAAATAGTTCAAATAGTGTTGTATCTCCTCATTAAAACAAAACAGTAAATCTACTTTTCAACAATATAATTACCAATTACACTAACTTAGTCACTTCTCAGGAATTTAGGATTCACTTTAATTATATTTGCATGCGCGCATGCACGGATTTAGACATGGTGTTTATCACTTATTACGTGACCTAGTTTAGTTTGTTGTTTCCGCGAGGAAAGGCAAACTTCTTCCTAGTCTGTTCCTAGTCAACGCTTTCCAACGCCATCTAGCGCTATTTCCTCTAAACTAAAATAGATCACGTGACTTGACAGGATTAGGCGTCAAATTTAAAGAGAGAGATCGTCATTCTTCGCGCGATTGTCATTCTTCTTAAAGTCCACATTACACTACCGGATTGCCGGCTAGTGTAATGCAGAATTATGGTAGTAAACAAACTACACAATCACCAGCATTTTTGTCTAATGTGAAAATGGCGCGTTCAGCAGAACAATTGATGAGTTGTCGACACTCTTATCAACACTCGACGTTGATTTGTTGGTTCTGAAAGGAAGAGCCAATCACGTTTCGATTGCTACAAAGCAGCTTGTTTGGCTGAGCGCGAATACTGCTTTGTGATTGGTCGGTTTGTTTAGAATTTACACAAAACAATTTTACGTTAAATTACCTTAAAATGAACACATTAATGCCGGTACACATGTTGTTGCAATTGTACGCATGCGCAACAAAAGCGTCTGTGGACGCTGTTCCAGATGATCTCTCCAGTGAGTAATTCGTGACAGAGCAGGTCGCAGTTCACGGGGATAAAGCATTTCACGTATCTTCGGTGAAAGATACGTTCGTTGAGTCACCGTAAGTATGCGAGTGCTTGGTTCGACGTTGCGCTCAAACATTATTCCTGTCTGTATTCTCCTCTCAGGAAAATGTCTTGTCTTTCGAGCATGCACTGTTTACTTCTGAAATACGACGCGCATAGTATGTCCATGCATGTCGATGACGCGTCTGGGATTACTCCCCTGAGTTGCGCGAGCGAGGAAGTATGTTATCAAATGTCTTTGTTCATCCATCCCCCAGTGATTAATATGTATGCGAAGCCGCTACAATTTAAAGGCCGATAACGATTGATCTGTTACGTTTGTCCGCACGTGCGTAACGCGTAATTATTAAAGTACGCTTGATGCAGTCAACAGCTGCTTATTTATGTCTCATTTTTTTCGACTGCTGAACGCGATTGGAATGCACCGTCTCTGAAATTATGTGAGTGATTCACGTGGTTTATAAATAAAGGAAAGCTCGCGCATTTGATGACTGTTAACTATTAAATACACACACATGTACATAATAATTTTTGCTGACGATTAATTTCTTAATAGGCGTATAAATGCTCGAATTTAGCAGCGCTGGATCAGCGCCTATTATCGCGTTCCTAACAGCTTGAGAATTATGCTTCAAATATTATTTTGTCACATTGTTTCTTATGCAGCAATTAGTTTTTATTTAGTAATATAAAATATTATTTTTTTGTGTGTGTGTATTCACAAAAAGTTGATTGCGTATATCGTGAGACCAGATAAAACTAACAAACGTGAACAAATTTACTAATCTACGACCTAGTATAAGAATAAGATTCGTTTATGAATAGCGGCCAATTCGATTTCATAAATAGGATCGTTTTAAGTTAAATATGCTGTACGGATCGTGTAGCATTTCACTAGTCACATCCGAAGATGGTCCTATTTTCAGATATTCTAATAAAACATTCCGTAACTAATGACGATCCGTACAGCATATTTGAGATGAACTTAGGACTTATACAATCGAACTATGTACACCTATATATGAATAAAATACAGGTTCTAAGATATTTGGAATTTTTATCTCGTTTCACAATATGCAATTAACTCCCAGTTGGACATTATTCAAATTATCTAAAATAAATAGTTTTTATTGAATATTTCATGTAGACAAATAATTATTGAATAATTTGAATAATATAAATAATTGTTAACATTTTATTTTGTTTTGACTAAGGCAAAGCAAGCTGCAATTGTTGCGTTTTTCACATGCAAAATCTGATAGCTGATTGCAATAAAACAAGTTGTTATTCGCATTTGGGATTAAAACAAATGTTGCATATAGTACGTATAAAAAGAGAATAATTGTGTTATGTTTTAAATATAAAGCTATATATAGTTAGTTTGTATAGTAACTTACTTTCTTTTATATCGTCGTTTTGTAGATTGTAAATTTTATTTTTATTTTTATATAATTTTTTTGAAGAGTGTTGATAATACAGAGATTTAAAAAAATGATTTCTTTGAGAAGTTAGATATCTGAAAATCATTTCACTTGAGTTTCTAATAATAGAAATAAGAAAAAACAAAAACAAATATATATTTTTTAAGATAAAATTAATTTGTTTGTATTAAATAAAACTTGCTTATATTATAATCTTGTTTAAAATTATATATGTAATTATTATTATTTGTTAATTACATCGTGTCAACTACATGAGAAAAATAGTAAGGGCAAACGCTGGATGCAAAATTTTTAACATGTAAAGTAATATATATTGTAACTCGAATTAAATTTAATTTTAAAATCTATCGAATGCTTAATTTGCATCTTATACAACTTTCTTTTTCTCTTTGTGAAATTAAAAATCATTGTGAAAAAAATACCTTGACCAGGAGTCGAACTCGGATTTCCTACATCTTGTGCATCTAACTGGCCTTTTATTGCTTTCATCTAGTTGAATACTAAAAAAGCAGTGTACGATCTGTTTATATTTGTTTTATTTGTGTCAGTTACAGTTTTACCAAATATCTAAAAGAACATTATGGTACTTCTTTCTTGCAGACAACCAAAGGAATTTTAAATATAAACCACTAAAAGTTATAACTTAATAAACTAGTATCATGACGGAGTACAAACTTGTAGTAGTAGGTGCTGGTGGTGTTGGGAAGTCAGCACTCACTATTCAATTGATTCAAAATCATTTTGTAGACGAATACGACCCTACTATAGAAGATTCATATAGAAAACAAGTGAGCATATACAGCAAATTCAATTGTTATAATAAGATTCAAATGATTAAGATATCTATACATGGACATTTTTAATAAAAAAGAGATTTAATGTTAAAATGTTTGTTGAATATATATTAATGTATCAAACAGGTGGTGATAGATGGTGAAACGTGCCTTCTAGATATTTTGGATACGGCTGGACAAGAAGAATACAGTGCAATGAGAGATCAGTACATGAGAACAGGAGAAGGATTCTTGTTAGTGTTTGCTGTGAACTCAGCTAAAAGTTTCGAGGTAAACAAATAATAATGTTAAATAGCAGAACACATCTAGGATCTATAGTTTTGAGATAAGCTTATTGTACGATTAATAACACTGCAGGATATCGGAACGTACAGAGAACAAATAAAACGAGTAAAAGACGCGGAAGAAGTTCCAATGGTATTAGTTGGAAATAAATGCGATCTCCAGCAAGCTTGGGCAGTAAACATGACTCAAGCTAGAGAAGTCGCGCGACAATATGGTGTGCCATTTGTAGAAACCTCAGCTAAAACGAGAATGGGTGTAGATGATGCATTTTATACTTTGGTAAGTAGAAACATGAAATATATTGACATGAACATTTCTCTGTAACTGTCAAACTCGTATACATTAATGACCTGTAACGAAATTTTATTACGCATTTTAGGTTCGAGAAATTCGAAAGGATAAAGAACGCACAGGTAAACCACCTGGTAGACCTGGACATAAGAAACGCCGTTGTTGTATTCTATGCTAAATTTCAAATTTTTCCTATACATTGAAAGAAAAAATGGGAAGAGAGAAAGCACAATGCAAGAAAAAAAAACAGACAAAAATATATATTATCTAATAGTACTGTATGTATTACATATGGTTTACTAATGGACTTATATAACATGTGTCATATAAGACATGTTCATTTGACGATTTGTTATACAATTCGTTAAATTTTATTATTTGAGCTGAAGTATTTTAACCCTTGATTACATGAAGGAAGTACTGATTTTTTAAACATATATATGTATACATATGTTAAAAAAATCATCAATTTTTTAACATATATATGTACATATACATGTTATTGGCACAAAAAATAACGTTGTTGATGAAAATTTTTCATGTATGTGTTATATATGTGCGTACGCGAGCGCGTGCACAGTGAGCTACATTTAGATCTAGGCGACTATAAAATTTGACAGAATAAATGTGTTTATATTTCGTAATATAAATAAGCAAAGTAAATTTATGAATAATCATTTAAATTATCATTATCTTGAAATAATGATAATTATTTTAATATTACGATATAATTATAATAATTAAACTCAATTACATATGTATATAATAGCAAATATTTGCAAATATTTACACAAATAAAAAATTTTTTTATAAATTTTTGTGAATAAAATATAAAATATTATACACATATACAACACAACACAATTCGATATAAATATTGTATAAAATGCATAAAAATATATTCATAAATTAAAACTATTATAGCCCTATTTATTATATAGTTTATCGATTTAATATTATTTTAAATAAAATTAATAAAATAAACATTAATAAACCAATAAAAAAGACATTAATAAAACATTTAAATTTATAGATAAAGAAATATATATTGATGTTAAAGTATTTAATTTGACATATTCAAGATGCTCTTGAACTCTGATGAAGTGAAATGAAATGTTTACAAATCATCAGTATAAAGATAACACTAACGTGATTTAAAGTCATTTTCAGAAATGTTTGTTCACATTTATATCGAATTTCATCTCTAATATTTATATTGATCAATTAGTGTCCTATCACACAAAAGTAGCTTTATATAATGTACGTATATATATGTTACAGTAAAAACGTATGTAATTTATACATTTGCTGATAATGAACATATGTATTTACTAGTAAGAGTATACATTAGCTATTTCAGTATTTTTACTGTAACATACATACACAGAAAACAAAATTATAGAATAAATTTCTACACACACATAATGACAAAACGTTAAAATGACATGACGTGTGTGTATATGTATAT